>CBVK0100098052.1:1810-14317 GCA_900067695.1 Picea abies
GAACAAACAAAACTGTCACTAATTTCCATATTCAGGATAGGTTGTTGTGCCATCTGGGCCATCTCTTTGTTCCATCAAGCGAGAAAGTGGAACTGATATGGGAAATCCACTACATTCGGGTGACAAGACACTTCGTCATAGAAAAGACAATGTTGGTGCTGCAGAAACATTTCTATTAGATGAAACTTCGACAGTATGTCAACAAGTACATTAGGTCCTGCACTACGTGTGCCATTTCCAAACTAGCCATTAAGAATCAATGAATGCATACCCCTCTCCCTACTCCCGACAGGCCTTGGGAATCCATATTGATGGACTACATGTCATTTCTTCCTTCCACCAAGAGGGGCAATGAATTTGTTTTTGTGGTTGTTGATCGCTTTTTCAAAATGGCGATCCTAGCTGCCTTCAAGAAGAGCATTATAGTGGAGGCCACTGACAAGCTCTTCTTCGAATGAGTGTGGGTCCATTTTTGAGTATCACAAACCATTATCTCATATCCAATAGTCAATTCCTTAGTACATTATCTTCGATCCTCTGGTCAATGTTTGACACGAAGCTCACCAAATCCACTTCCTTCCACCCCCAGACAGATGGCCAAACCGATCACCAAATCCACTTCCTTCCACCCCCAGACAGATGGCCAAACCGAGGTCATCAACCAGATGATTGTGCATATCCTGTGTATGTACAATTCCAAACATCCCTTCACATGGGATGAGATTCTTCCCTATGTTTATAACATATACAACATATCGCTACATAGATAAACTAACCATATCCCCTTTGAGGTGGGGTTGGGATTCCAACCATTGGGTCCCATGGATATTTCACTACCCCTTGCGACCACACAAGCAAACTCACCCATGCTCACATTGAGGCCAAAAAAGCCACTAAATTCATTGAATGGATCCAACACATCCTCCAAAAGGTTTAGGATATTCTAGAAAAGTCCAATGCCAAGTACAAGCAGTGCCATGATTAACACCGGGTGGCACACCAGTTTCAGGTGGGAGACAAAGTTTCATTTCACTTGTAGAAAGAACGCCTTATTGGGCCCAGTCATAATCTTATTCCACTCTATTATGTACCTTACAACATCACGAAGGCTATGGGTGACAATTCTTTTGAGCTCAACATTCCCCCCATCCTTGGCTTGCACGCAGTGTTTAATGTGGGCCTCCTTCGACGATATTTTCCACCATTCTTGGACACCTTAGAGATAACAGAGTAGTTTACACCAATAGAGATCAATAATGACTGCATGGAACATGTATCCACTGATCAGATCATGGACACACAGGTCAAGGGAGCTCTCCACTAGAAGATTCAACTTTATTGGTTTGTCAAAGCAGGGAAGCTCCTACACCAGGGCAAGTGGCTCACTCAGGGCAAAATTCATCATAAGTTTACTCATTTAATGGAGGCACTCAATGCAATGGAGACCATTTCTTCCTAACAAGGGAGGATTGATCTAGGTGTATATCGGTGGAAACCCACCTATTCCAACTAGCTCAAAACAAGTTTTTTGGCAATTTACTATTTTTAGCATTTTTGGGGGTCCTAAACTTTCGGGGCCATTTTGAGGGCCTAAACGACATTTTTTTCGTGATTGGGAACCTCACTATTTGTGAAAGGAATCATTGAGACTATTAAATGAATCTCCTCATCAAGATATTTCCAATGGTCTATTCTGCACCTAAAATGGAGATCATATGCAAAAGTTAAAACCCTGGAAGGTTTATGTACCAACTTACCCCAATGGGGCCCACATGCTTATCGACGCTTCATATGATAGGGTTATGTTTTTGGATGTCTAGGGTTTTGGAATTCATGTTTTTTATAGAAAGTATTTCAGAGCCTCATTGTACTCATCTTCTTTCGAATGAGTGTAGCTGTCACATCTCTTCTCAAAGATACATTGCCACCATTCTAGCAAACTTGTTTCAGTGTGCATTTTACAGTTTCGATATATTTCTTATTTAATAGAAGTCAAGTTTTACTGTATCTCTATTATTATTCAATGTTTATCTGTATTAATATTATAAATCTGTGTTTTTCATTTCATTCATCTCATAAATCTGAATCACAATGCTTTGAATGGGTTCATCTTGATGGACATGTGATGAGTGGTATTGTAATAATGCTACCCGAGGAAACCATTTTATCCATTCCTGCTGTTGTCTTGACACATAGTTCCTTAGGTACCCCTCAATCTATTTTTTTACTATCTCGGTCTGCCCGTTTGTCTGGGGGTGATAGCTAGTATTAGGTGTAAAATTTGTCCCGGATAATTTGAACAACTCTTTCTAAAACATGTTGATATACCTTCTATCTTGGTCACTGACTATGTTCCTAAAAATACCATGTAGTCTAAACACCTCCCTAAAAAATAAATCTGCCACCTGAGATGTGCTGTACTTTGAAGGAATGGCAAAGAAATGCACATATTTAGTCAATCTGTCCACTACCATCACATGCCCCGGATATAGGATTTTTGTCAACACTTAGCCTCGGAAAAAAAACGACTACTCATCCATAATGGTGAGAATCTCATCTACATTCTTAAGATGTTCCTCCAAGTCCTGCTATAGGTCAGAAGATCGTTAAAGAACACTAGTAAGAATTTCCTCAACTCCTTGTTGAAGATGTGGTTCATACATGACTGGAAGGTAGCGAGTACATTAGTCAACCCAAAGGGCATGAATAGAAACTCGTAGTTCCCATAGTGACATCTGAAGGATATTTTATGGATGTCCTCCTCCCTGACTAGAATCTAATGATACCTTGATCAAAGATCAATCTTCGAGAAGTATACCACCCCATGCAACTCATCAATCCTAGGTATCAGGTACTTATTTTTGATGGTCTTATTGTTCAATGCCTTGTAGTCGATGCACATCCTCATTGTGCCATCCTTCTTCTTCACCAATACCACAGAAGAAGTGAAGGGACTAGAACTAGGCATGATGTGCTCCATCTCCAACAACTCCTTTATGGCCTTTTCTAATTCGTCCTTGAACTTCTTCGGATGCTTGTATGGTGTGGTGATCACGGGATTCTACCCCTCTTCTAGCTCAATGACATGCTCAAATCCTTTGTCAGGTGGTCTCCTTGCTTTCAATGGTTCAAACACTCTTTCATGCTTTCCGAGCAATGCATATATATCCACATGGTAATGCTGGTGATCATGTGATGGATTCACCATGGTGATCAAGCACTCTGCACTTTGCCGCGTTGATTAGACACGATCCCGGGGGAACCTGTCAACATACCCCTTAGGATAACTCAATGTCCACCCTTGTCTCTGAACTCCATCCTCATGTCCTGATAGTTCATGTGGATATCTCCCAATGAGTACAATCATTGAACTCCTAGCCCTACATGGGTTTCTGCTAGATCTATGACATAAAAGTCATAAAGGATTTTAATGTTGATTTGTTGATGGAGAAATTGTTATCTTGATGCTAGTATTTTTGGATAAATTGTAAGGTTTTCTTTCTCTTTCCCAAGCATGGGTGTCTATTGCAATGAATGAGTGTATTTATATTTCCTTGGATTTGGATTTATTTATGATTATGGGTTTTTATTTTGTCTTCTTTAATTTTATCACATTTTAACCTTTTCCTTTTAGATATTTTTTGAATTATCTTCCTTTTATCATGATGAGGTTAACATGTCCAATGTTAGCATTATAGGGGAACCATTAATTCCATCAATTTTGGTTGTATTCGATTTAGAATACGTAATGGAGGGTATCTAGTTTTCCAAAGTCTTCCAAGACACTTGCTAAAGATTTTAGGAGTAAACACGTACTTCAAAGCTACCCCCTTTCTCCTTTGTAACATTTCTTATATATTTTGCATTGGGTCATTTGGTTGAAAATTACTTTATTAAATACAAAGTTTTTAAATCAAACTTGTCTTTTCATTAAATTACTTTTAAAAAAAATTCATGCAATTTTAAATTATCACATAATTGTTTTGTAAAGTGTATTTCACTTAAATTATGAAATTGAATCACTATAATTATAACTTTAATGTTATTTTTTTCAAGTTACTTTTTGCATGTAACTTTAATTTATAAAAAAAACTTTATGACAAAAAAGATTCTCACTTATTTTATAAAAGTGTATCACTTATTGTAAAACTAATTTATTTGTAAAAGTGAGCTTATAGGAAAAGTTAGATAAGGAAGGAAATTTTTATTATTATTCAACAATTGTCATTGTACATACATCACCACATGGACCAACCTATATTTGCGACATGGAACTTTGGTTACCTTTTGTATTTATTAAAAAGGGCATAAATTTGACATCCAAAGTATGTTTTCATTGTCATTTTTTTAAAACTGCCTATTTTGTCGAGAGATTTCCATCCAAACAATGAATTTATACTTTTGGAGCCATCTTACCTACATATTTTAATATGGCTAGTCTGAGTTATATTTTTCTTACAATTCAAACCATTTCTCATGGAAATATTGTATGGAGGATGTACTACGAAGTAAATGACTTTACCTAATTACCTTGGGAAAATAAACTTGCCCATTGATGACTCAAATAAATCCAAATGGAATAATAAAAATGATGAAGCACATGGATTAATCATAATGTCCATTTCTATGGATTTACAGTTTCACCTACAAGGACTTGAAAAACCAGATGATGTTTGGAAAAATATATAAACTATATTTGGTAAACATAACAAGATTTGATCCCATAAGCTTGAAAACCAATTAATTTATTTAAATCCCAATGATTTTTCTTGCATTGAAGATGATTTATCTAAGTTCAAAATACTTAGAATTTTACTTGAAGACTATAACATACCAAAGAACGTTGACCAACGTATATATGGTATTATTGCTAATCTTGGTAGTGCATATTCTATTTTTGTATCTACTTTTCACTCCACTAGAAAATACCTAGGGGTTGCCTCAAAAGCACCCACTCTTGAAGCTTTTTATGATTCTTTGATTAGAGAGCAAGATAAGCTCTAGCATCTTGGAGTGGTTAGCTATGTAGGTACATTTAACAAGGCCTTAGTGGCACAATAAAAGGAAAAATTCAAGCATATGAAGAAGCAATATCCTCACAACAACAAGTAAAACAAGGGTCCCAAACCCTCTCAACCAACTCCTATTCCCAATGGTGATGAAGGAACTAAATAAAAAAATAAGAAGACTAGGAGACATTATTATTTTTGTGGGTGAGATGGCCATTTGAAGTCTAAATGTTTTAATAAGATAGAGGCCTTAGAAGCAACATTGAAGATGCACAACATCAATCTTGATTCTTTGTCTAACTATTATTTTCATGGACATGTACTTTTTGCTTTTGGTTTTTCCTTAAATGCAACATCTATTTCTTCTGCTAATGAGTGGCTTATTGATTATGGAGTATCTAATCATATGGATAAGGATAAAGCCCCTTTTTATTTTTATTTTAATGAATGTAACACAAAATACATATTTGATGGTGATGATAGATCTCTTAATGTTGTAGGGTCTGAACCATTTCAACTATATAATGGACATTTTTGTGATGTATTATATGTTCCAAGTCTCTCTTGCAATATTCTATCAATATATCAAACTACTCATTCAGGTGAAGGTAAAACAATAGATTTTTCACCTTACCAAGTTGTAATCAAGGATTTAAAAGATCCTAAGCATGTCCTAGCACTAGTACATATTGTAAAAATTTTGACGTTCTATTTGCGGCGTTATGGACAAAATTGTCCATACTGTCCTCCAGTCGAACTCATTGAGTTATACAGAGTATATCATGTGTAAATTATTCATTATTCACAACGGTTAATGAGAATTATTCCATTCTTTCTCTCCATCTTCTTCTTTCTCCAATTCTCTTTGCAAGTGTCTGTATTATTGTTTAGCTAGATATATTATGTGTAGGTTCAAAAAATTTAGAAAGTTGTTGTGGTCACTCCTAAACACAAAGCGTCCTCCTACCAAGTGTTGTTTGAACTTTGCCAATCCATGCATGATGGCCAACATAACCTTATCATATATCAGATAGAGTTTCTTTATCTCTCTTATAATTCTTCTCTTGAAAGCTATTGTGTTTTGGTTCTACAGAATTAATGCTCCTATCCCCTCACCTGGTGCGTCACACTCTAGGAAAACAACCTGCATGAAATCTGGGACTGCTAATACTCGGAGAGTGCTCATCACCCTCTCCATTTTGTCTAATGCTACATGTGCATCCTATGACCATTGGAATTCTCCCTTCTTGGTGAGGTATGTCAATGGCACAACCAATTGTGAAATCCTTTCATAAAACAACTGTAATAGTTTCATATGCATAAGAATCCTCCTAAATCAATGAGTGATTAGGGGGTGGGACAATCTAGGACTATATAGATCTTCTCTCAATGCTAATTTACTCCTTAAACACCAATCACCTACCCCAGATAGAGAACCTTTGTAAACCCAAACTCACATGTTTCCTCCTTGGAAAAAAGTGACTGCTCCTCCATAATGGTGAGAATCTCATCCAAATGCTTTATATGTTCCTCCTATGTCCTGTTGTAGATCAGAAGACCATCAAAGAGCACCAGTAAAAATTTTCTCAAGTGTTTGTTGAAGATATGGTTCATGTATGACTGAAAGGAAGATTGCATGTTAGTTAATTTGAAGGGAATGACTAGAAACCCATAGTACCCATAGTGACACCTAAATGTTGTTAAATGGATATCCTCCTCTCTGATCAAAATTTGGTGGTATCCTGATTGCAAATAAACCTTTGAGAAGTACACTTCCCCGTGTAGTTTTTCTATTATCTCATCAATCCTAGGTATTGGGTATTGGTTTTTGATGGTATTTTTGTTCAGTACCTTGTAGTCTATGCACATCCTCATAGTGCCATCCTTTGTCTTCACCAATACAAATGATTAAGCAAAGGGACTAGAACTAGGATAGATATGTCCCATCTCCAAAAATTCCTTTATTCCCTTCTCTATTTCTTCCTTGAACCTCTTTGGATGCTCGTAGGATGTGGTGATCACAGGATTCGATCCCTGTTTTAGCTCAATGACATGCTCAAATCCTTTGTCAGGTGGTCTCCCTGCTAGCAATGATTTAAACACTCTTTCATGATTTCCAAGAAATGTTTGGATATCTACAGGTTAATGATGTCAATCTTTTGATTTCTTCTCCATGGTGATAAAGCACTTCATTGTGCAAGCCACGTCCATGTGTATAAAAAGGGCATCCATTATTGGTTTGACATGATCCTAGGGTCACCCATCGACATACCTCTTAGGATGACTCATTTTCCACCCTTGTATTAGAACTCCTTCCTCATGTCTTGATAATTCATGCGGATATCTCTCAATGAGTACAACCACTGAACTCCTAGCACCACATGAGTATCTACTAAATTCTCTCAATGAGTACAACCACTGAACTCCTAGCACCACATGAGTATCTACTAAATCATTGGTCAACGTATAGTTTCCCAATGTTACATCTAATTTCCTTATCCTCTGAGTACATTCCATATTATACCCATATGCTACAACCATATTGAATCCCTTGAATTCCTCTGCATGGATTTCTCTCTTGGTGACCAATGCAACATCAATGAAATTGTGGGTGGCCCCACCATCAATAAGTGTTGTATCCCTTTGTCCCTACAAAATACCTCTGAATATTAAGGTGTAATATTTGGGAACTCCTAAAAGAGTGGAAATGGTCAGTCCCTTAGCGATATTCTGCAATGGTGCCTACTTTGTATCCTGGAGGTGTAATGTATCCCCACTGTTATGTCCAATTCTCTCATCATCATCGTCATCCTCCTTATCGGAAACCACCTCAATATAATGGAATTTAAATTTTCCCATACACTAATGACCCAGTTCCCATGACTCTTTGCAACTATATAGAAAGGATTATTCCTCCTTATCTTTCTCTAAGTTTCCTCATCCAACTTGTCCTTCCATGCCCATGTCTTCTAGGGAGGTTTTGACACCTAACCCCTCTCTGTGGCATAAATTTGTTTGTCGATTTCTTCTTGGGGACTGTGTCTTCCATATCTTGGGTCTTCATGATAGCTTCTTGTAGTGTGTTTGGTCTTCATGATAGCTTCTTGTAGTGTGTTTGGCCTAAAATCCTTCACCCAACACTTTAAGGATTCAACTAAACCATCTGTGAAAAGAAACACCAGTCTCGTCTTAGAAGCATCAGTCACCATGACTTCCATCCACTCAAACTCTGTTACATAGGCCTATGGTGTACATGTCTACCTTGGTTGTGCCAACTCCTTGAAGTGGATCTTAGGGTCCTTCCTATCGAACATGTCCATCAACCTTTGAGTGAAATCCTCATATGATGTGATGTCAAAATTCCCCAATGTTAATAGCCCATAGTACCACCATTCTTGAGCCTCTCCATCCAAGTGTAGGGTGAAAAAATTGACCATCTTTAGCTCTATCATTAGGTTAAGATGGAAATAAATGTCCAACTTATGTACCCATGCTCGGGCTATGAACTTGTCAGATCCGCCAAACGATGGGATAGTAATATTCCCTAATTTGTGCAGAATATCAAAATTCTATTGACTCTGTCCCACCCAAGGTTTGTTCCTCATCCTGAGGTTTCAATATTCATTGAAAGAAATTGATGACTAGGATCCTTCTTCCCGCAACTGATACTCCTTCAAGTAGGAGTTCATTTCATCCACCCTGTGTTGTTTTGATGCTCCTGTAGGCTAATCCTCAAGGAATTGTGGGAATAATGGTCTGGGTACCTTTCTGCTACCTACCTAGAAGACACTCTATGTTGTCACATAGGTATTACTACCCTCGGGAGCCTTACCATGTCTATGGTTGGACTCTGCATGGTTCCCATTGGTACCTCCCTAGTTTTTGTTTGCTTGATTGTGGGAAAAGACCTATGTCAGGACTTGTGTTAATTTTTGTTGTCCATTAACTATGCTTTCCAACAATTGTATTCATGATGATCCCCCATAACTCCCTCTACTTCTACCTTTTCTAACTCTAATCCTAGGGTGGTTTGTTTCCAATGTATTATAGTTTTCCTTGGCATCAATGCCTCAAGAAATCATAGAATGGAAAGATCACCATATCTAATACCACTATACTATCCCCAAATGTCCTAGGGTAGGATATTAGTGTTTGTTGTCCAATGATGTTGTTTCTCTTTATGTGATTTTGCCAAACACTTTGCATTCATATGTTTTTATTCTACAATGTTGATTGATAAATTTCTACAAATAGTTTGCAAGTGTTGTACCAGTGGATGTTTTTTCAAACATATTACAAATACACATATGATATAAGAGAAAACATTGGAATTTTTATTATGGATGGAAACTCAACAATAATACAATTTATAATGGTTTCTATGGCAGCTGCAACAAAACACTCCATATATAAACAAAAAACCTGAAATAATGCTATGACCTCCTCTAGTAGATGGTGTGTCACCCTCCAAGTTCTCTCTAAGACTCAAAATCCTTTCTATAAGTAACTCGACCTTAGCTGCAGAAATCGACCTTGGCTACAAAAACTCGGCTTCAACTACAGAAACTTGGGCTCATCTCCATAAATGAGGCCTCAAATATAGAAACATGGTCTCAGCTACAGAAATGCCTTCATATATAGAAACAACCTCAACTATAGAAACATCCTCCACTAGAAAAATTAATTCAGCTATAGAAACATCCAACATCCTCCACTAGAAAAATTAATTCAGCTATAGAAACATCCTCCACTACAAAAATTAATTCAGCTATAGAAACATCCTTCACTACATACACAACTTCAACTGTAGAAATGGACTTAGCTGCAGAAACTTCTTCAGCTACAGAAATGGTTTCCTCTATAGAAATGACTTCTCATACATAAGAAACATCATGTATATAAAGAAATTCAACTACAGAACTTGGCATCAACTACAAAAACATGGCCTCAACTACAAAAACATGGCCCATAAGATGAATTTGAAATGAATATCCTAGATGGATCCTCGTCCTTGTCTAGCTAGGGTGGATGTTGCACCACTGAAACCAAACCACAATGGAAGGGTTTTGTCAAAACCGCAACAAACATTTGGCACTTAAGAGCACTCCAAATAAGAGAGAAAATCATAATGCCAAAGAGAAGGGTTACCCCTCTATTTATGCTTTCACTGGGCCTTCTAGATATTTCCATTTTTTGTCGAAATCAAACCCTCACTTTGTTTTTCCTCCAATTTCATTTAAATATAATTATTTATTTTTATTTAATGTCACTTTAGTATTTGTTATTCTTTGAACCTAGTGACACCAAATAACCTCCTTAACTCCATTGTCCTTGTTTACTAGAGCCTACAACAGTTATATAGGCTATTATTTCATCCTATGTTATGATAAATTGGAAGGGGACGTTACAATCACTCATTTTGGAGGCCATATGATTCTTAAGCATGCATTTTATAGTAATGTATTTTTGTCATTCATTTTACAAAAGATCTTGAGTTTGGGTTCTAGGTTGAAGTCCTTTTTTATTTGAAAATGCATTACAGATGATATAGATAGATTCAGAATGTTACTAGCTTCACCCCATAACTTATATCACTAAATTTGGATTTATATAGAATCATGGACATGCATTTCCATTATGGCACTTTATACTAATTTGGTCGTTCAATTTAAAAGGTAGATTTTGCCTCTTTTACCCAACAACCTCTTTTATGTTTGCATACACAAGACTAAATATGTAGACATGTGTAAAATAATATAAGACACCCTTAGGAACTTGAATCACTCAAATTGCAGGAGTGTTAAGAGTTGGGTGTTCATTTTCACAATTCCCTTGTTCCATTGATTTTTAATCATATTTCCCTTTGTGCATTTTTTTTCATTTACAAAGAAGTTTTTAACCTTTATGCATAGTAGAGAGTTTTTGGTTTCAAAATACACAACTAAAGTATGAATATATTTAAAATGATAAAATACAAACTCCACATCTTTTATCACTCATTTTGGAGGTCATATGACTCCTAGGCATGCATTTTATACTAATATAGTTTTGCTATCCATTTTACAAAAGATCTTGAATTTTGGTTCCAGGGAGAAGTCCTTTTTCATTTTAAAATGCACTCTGGATGATATAGATAGATTCAAAATGTTATTAAATTCACCCCAAAACATATATCACTAAACTTGGAGTTATATAGAAACATGGGAATGCATTTCCATTAGGGCAATTTATACTGATCCAATCTCTCAATTTAGAAGGTTAATTTTACCTCTTTTACACAACAACCACTTTTATGTTTACATACACAACACTAAATATGTAGATACGTGTAAAATAATATAATTCACCCTCAAAAACTTGAATGACGCAAATTGAAGGTGTATTAATACTTGAACATACATGTTTCATCATGCCTCGGTTTCATGCATTTTTAAGCATTTTTCTCGTTATGCTTTTTTTTTGCCTCGGTTTCATGCATTTTTAAGCATTTTTCTCGTTATGCTTTTTTTTTTTGCATTTACAACAATGTTATGTTTTTAGACAACTTATTTTGTATCTTTAACATTAATATTAATATCTCATGCTTCTCATATTATAAGGTAACATTTTAATATGTAATTATTCTTATATTGTGGAAGGGCGATTGTGGGAAGGCACCAACCTCAAAGAAGGTAAACGACTAACAATATCCATATCCATTTAAATTTAATTTTAATATTTTTTTTATAATTGAATTAACTTGTTTTTTCGTTGATATATGTAGTTGTTGACACCTAATGTACTTGACAATGTTGAAAACAATGAGCACGTGTTTGAATTGGACCTAATTGAGACAATTAAAAGGGTTGTGATAAAAAAAACATTGAACTTACTCAATTGTTTACGTGTGAACCAAAATACGAGGTTGAAATAAGATGCAAAGTTTTTTTTGGAGGGAATCAAACTATTTGTGGTAAGCGACATATTTAAAAAAATTTATTTATCACATATGTTTCATTTATGAATTCTTTTTTTCTACTTTTACATGATCTGAATAAAATATGTTTTCTTTTTATAGTAATTATTCAAAAAAATTCAACAACCTTCTCTTGAGTATGGTATTGGTAGCAACAATTCCCAAACACCACAACTCCCTACCACAAGCCACATATTGATGAGACTCTTTGGATCTTCGCTTGTGGCTGAAAACCATGTGATTGAGATGATTGAACCTTCTTGGGCCCATGAAACACCATCAGCGTAGTGGATGAAAAACCAAGAACTTGATGGTGGCCGAGATGAGGCAACTGGTGATTCTAAAAATTTCTTTCCTAGATCGTCACGTGTTACCAACAAGGGAACACTTTCTAGTATGGCGATTTGAAATTTTATTTTTTCTAACAATGGTATGTTATCTTTCCATTAGTGAACTTGTTGAGTACCTAAATAATGGAATTTTCGTAATTCTTTTTGTAGAATTGTAGAGAACACATTGTTCTTGAGTAAGGCTATTTTTTCA
>CBVK0100098072.1:0-19472 GCA_900067695.1 Picea abies
ACTTCAACCAGTGCAAGATAAGGCATGCCAATTATTCACAGAGGTTGAAAACCAAGGAGAAGAGCTAGAACAGGTTGTCATCACAATGGAATAGCGCCTAGAAGGGCCCGTGAACAATGTAGTGATCCAAGAGTTCACCAAGCAAGAGGCCAACACATAGAAACAGGTTGAAGCAGGTCAAGCCAAGCTTGAGGCCTTCGAAGCAGAACTGGCTAGATCAGAGTGACTTGGGATGAGTCACAGGTGAGTGTTGGGGGCCTGTTGGCCCTTGACCAAGTTTTGTGAGATTCTTGGTCATAGCGACCTATTTTGGGACTTTGAAAACTTGTTGAAGGAGGAGCGCAAGATGAAGCGGAGATCAAGGGATCTCATCCCAATTTTGGGTTCTTTTTGGGTTTTTGGGATTATGTAACATGATTGGGATGTCGACCCATGGGTTTACCCATGTTTAGGCCTATTTTGTAATATATAAATAGATGCCTAGGCTAGATAGAAATGGAAGAGAAGTGGAATAGTGCATCTATGTGATGTGAATGTATGCTAAGTGCAAGTAGAGTCTATAAGAGATTTGTGTATGACTGTGAGAGACTTGCAGAGCTAAGTGCAAGTGGTCATAATAGATGGTGGAAGGATTTGTGCTGTAATGCAAGGAAGAAGGATCTAGCGAGCTGTGCAGATCTTCTGTCCTGTGCAGAGTAAGGGTTTTGATGGCTCTGTGCTTGTAACCGATTGACTGAATATAATAAAGAAGAAGAGTTGGTGGACGTATCCCCGGAGTGGGGGTGAACCATGTAAACATTGTATTGTCTTGCTTTGTGCTTGTCTTAATATGTTTATGTCTTCTTTTGCTAAGTGCTTTAAGATGATTAGATAGATATGCGTATGCTTAGTGCTAATGACATGTGAGGATATTATATATGATCCATATGAATGTTCTTAATGATTGATCCGCTAGATATACCTCTCTATTGATGCTAAGTGCTTGAGTACGTTATATCAGTGTGAATGTTGATGTTTTATCAGCGAAGTGGTTATTGATTGTATATTGAGGAACTGACGGTGCTAAGTTCTTTAGTAATTAGTACAATCACAGATCTGTGTCCTAGCTAAGGTTGTAGACACCTGAGTCTTGTAAACACCCCTGCCTCTACCTCAGGTCACACTTCATTTGCTTCGCAGGTGTTGCCAAAAGGGTCGGTAGTTAGGGCTTTGTTGGTGTGTTGTTGTATCGTTGAACCCTGGGTTTTCCCCTGTGCCAACAACCTCCTGGGAGTGATATTTTATCATTTCCATCCCTCTTCCTCCTACCTTGTTGCTGCATCCTTGCTTTTTATCCTTCTAGTGCCTATGTCAAGTAGCTTTGTAGTTGAAAATTGATTTATTGATTGCATCTTATCTTTCATTATCATCAAAAAGCAAAAAAAAACATTTTAGGTGTTTTTCCTTGTTCTGTTGTTTTCATGTTCAAGGTTAGGTTGTTTAGCTACATTTTCGTTTCCTTATTTGATTGAGTAGGGTATGATAGTTACAAGTTTTTGTAAGAAAATGACAAAAATGCATTAGGAGTTTGCATATTGAATTGGATTTACTTTTCAAAGTTGTTCATGTTATAATTGCTTTCATTGCAAAATTAGTGCAATTTGGATGCCAATGTTCTTATAATTTATTTCAATTTGATTCTTCAAAACACCATTGGTTGCACTTTTGTAAATTTCAATTAATTAACAACCATTTAAACACAAATTCTTAATTAAAATTAACTAGACTCTTTTCTTTCTAGAGAAACCAACAATATTCTAGGATTTAAGGCCTTGGAATAAGGTTGGAGAGTAAATTCTCCAAGGCCGCAAAACTTGAAACTAGAGTTGATTAAAGAGTGTGAAACATAGTAGTAGCAAGGAACACATTCCAAGAAAGCACCTCTAACGCACGTTTTAAGCACGATGTTGCATTAGGGTAAGTGGAGGTGATATCCTCCCCTTTTATTTCTTTAGTTACCATTGGATTACTATGTGTACGAGGGTTTCCAAAGTGTTGGGTCCTTTGGGTGACAACACTTTTGGAGGATTTAGGTTTTGTTTTCCTTCCCATACATGTGATGTCAACCCATGATTATTCTGCTTGATCACCAATTGAAAATTGGTAACCTTAGTGAATTTTCCTAGGATTTCACATTGGTGACTACAAGTGGGAAGTGCTTGTGGCACCTGAGTAAAATGCCTAATCGCCACTTTGGCTCCTTTGGAGGGTACTCGTCTTATTGAGGGTACTTTCACCTTAGGTGAACATTGCAATAAAGTTACCATAACTATCTCTCATTCCTTCGTTGATAGGTCTTGGGACTTAATCAACCCATATTGGTCTCTGAAAGGTCCTTTGATAAGCTCTTCACTACCTCAGACTTAGGACCTAACCAACCTAGGTTGAGCCTTGGAGGAGTGGTTTGTTTGTTGATTCCTCTAAGGACTTTTGTAACTACATGCTACTTTTTGTAGTTGGGATTAGGCTGTTTCTATTTTGTCTCTTTTGGATCTTTGATTCAAAGTGGTTGACCAACTATTACGCTAGTCAAGCAAGACTCATGGTCTTTCTCCTAAAATCATAGATTCGTCTCCTCAAAGGCATAGGCTAAATAACATTAGTTTTTTATGGCCAATGCGGGAGACTAAACCGGATGTGGACAATCCTGCAAGGGAAGATCTTGCTGAAAAAGAGATCTAGACCCAAGGATTTGTAAGGGACTTGGATGATCGTGTTTTAATTCTTGAAGGATTTCCATCACCTCAGGACAATCTCGATCCCATTAAGATCTAGGATCTTATTGATATGACTCCTGTTAACTGAAACCCGCCTCTTACTGAGCCTTTTAGTTCTTCCCATTTGCACACTCAGATTCATGAAAATATAAGCCTTCAGTGGCCTATAATGGACAATGTCATCAGCACCACTGGGTTTGGGAGAATTCACAACCCTATATCAACAAACACTGGTAGAGGAGTTATTCCTCCCGTATTGAGTGTAGCTAGTACAGTCCCTCATGTCTCGCAAATATTATTTGGAGGAATTTTTCTTCCCTCGTCTATTCCTAATAGTGGGGTATCGAACCAACCCTCTACTTCATATGGTCTAGGTGATTTTTCCTTTGTATTTCTATCAATCAAGATGCCACATTCCACAACTGGTTTTCCCTTGATCTTCCCCAGTGTTAGCATGTCTATTTCCTAATAGTGGTGTAGGGACCCAACCCTGTACTTCATATGGTCTAGGTGATTTTTCCTTTGGATTACCATCAATCAAGATGCCATATGTCACAACCAGTTTTCCCCTGATCTTTCCTAGTGTTAGCATGTCTATAGGGAATTCATCCACTCCTCTCCGTGCCTTCTCATGGGGAGGGGGGAATATCTCCACGTAAGTGTTGCAAAATAAAATTAGCTAATTCATTTGCGATGAAAGTTTGGGTGTTGCAAAGAAAATCCTTGGAATGAGAATAACAAGAGACATGAAAAATCACAAATTAACATTGTCTTAGGGTGAGTACATAGAATGTTTTTTGAAAAGATTCAAAATGTAGGATGAAATACCAGTCAATACACCTTTGTCCAGCCATTTCAAACTAACTAAGGAGATGTTTCCAAAGATGGGATAAGATAGATTACATGTCCAAGGTTTCATACTCATCGATAATTGGCAGCTTGATATATGCAATGGTTTGCACAAGGCCAAATATTTCACATGCAGTGGGAGTTGTGAGAAGGTATATGAAAAATCCAAGTAAAGAGAATTGGAAGGAATTAAAGTGGATTCTTAGGTATTTGAGAGGTACTGCTACTTAGGTTTATTTTGTTACAGAGGTTTATGGAGAATTAGGAAAGAAACAAGAGAATAGTAAGTTGTACAGTGACAACCAAAGTGCCAATCATATTGCAAAGAACTTAACCTTCCAATCTAGAACTAAACATATATAGATCAAGTACTATTTCACGTGATTAGTTCTGGAAGATGGATATTTGAAGATGGAAAAGATACACACTATACATAATCTTGTAGAACTGTTAACGAAGGAAGTAACGAGGGATAAATTGTGCTCCCTCTCAGTTTTAGTTGACCTTCAAGCATGAAGGTGAAGATGAAAAACTTTCCAGGTCCAAATTTGGAGCATAGTCCAATAGGTGCAATAGTGGTAGAGTTTTCAGTCTCCAAGTAGGATATTGTTGATCATGGATCTTTATTGTCCTCCTGATTCAGAGGTCTTGTTTCAATTGTGTTTGGATACCAATACCTGGCGGGGGTTTGTTGGGTATGTGTTATATTGTTTTCATGATTAGCTCCATGTGTTGTTATGTAGCAACAAGTACAACAATAACCCCCATTTTCTGGGGGTTCAGGGGTAGAGCCCCCACGCAATTGTTTTTTGGGCAGTTTTTTTTGTGTCTATTTTGGGCGGTTTTGGGATAAAGTTTTCCAGCACATGGTTTTCTAATTCTAGTTAAGGAATTAAAGTTGTAATATAATTTAGGTCAATGGATTAGGGATTTTGAATGCCACAGGATCCCATATATTGTATTGTAATGGTGAAGTTAATATAATTTGTGAGAGATTATTGTGACTGAGAAAGGAGACCGTGAGACAGAGAAGAGGAGCTTGTAGTAGATGTGTTGTAGGTTTTATCCCTTCATTTTTTTGGACAAAATAAAGGAAGGACTAGTTTTTTCTTCATGAACGTAGCCCATATTGGCTGAGCCATGTATATCAATGTCTCTCTTGTATTATGTTGTTATGTGTTTTATTTCCACATTCATTTTGATTTGTTTTTTTATTATTTCTCTGCAATCATATTTCTAACATGTTAACCTATTTCAGTACATTCGAGGAAGACGAGATCTTAGCCAATCACAAGCAATTTTAGATCTTAATCTAGGACCAAAAGGCAATCTCAACCTAGATAGTATCCACAAGAAAGCCAATGTCCCTTGTGGTCATCGCCAAGGTTACCTCAAATTGGATCATGTGCTTTCTAGTAGCATCTAGCCTTAGTTCCATACATGAGACCATATACTACCCACGATTATAGTTTAACAGCTTACCCAAGAGGCTATTTAAATTTTGCAATAGTTAAATTTAGTTGTTTAATATTTATATTTCAATAATACAACTATTGTTTTGTTTGAAATTTTTAATGAGTAATCGTCTGATATATCATAACTTAGAAGTTTTGTAAGAGTTAAATTTAGTTATTTAATATTTAGAGCTCAATAATACATCTAATATTTTGTTTATTATTAATAGTTCAATATAATTTGATATATTACAAAATTAAAAATAAAATTTGAATTAATCCACATTCCACATTCTATTTGATTCAATTAAAAAATCAAAACAAAGATATTCTCATACCCACCATGGAATACATTGCATAACAATTTATTATTAATGGGAATAAAATTATGTGATTTGTTGGTTTTAAACATATTCCATTCCATTCATTGAATCAAAATCCTTATAATCAAATCACAACAACATACAACATAATAAGATTGAACATCGCACTTAGTAAAGTAGAATTTTAACTTATAAGGCAGAAAGTGGACACAATTAAGAAATAACAATGTAAACAATATCATTGTAAGACACTATTGTGCATTAACCTTAGAAAGCCAATTGTGCTAATATAAACAAAAATGTATTTGATTACACTAAGGAAGAGATAGTTAAAGGTAACCACCATATGTGACAACAATTTTGAGAGAAGAAATGTGCAAATAGTCCTAATTGTGTAATTGTATCTAATTTTTAGACTTTCAAATTTGCCTGTATAGTTGCATACATCTCTATCCATATTTATTGATCTCCTTGGATCTCCATGCCAAGGGAATGATCAGTCCAAAGGAGTGCATTGATCTTCTTTGATCTAGCCGATTTCAAGTTGATCTTCACTAATATCACCCAATCTCTCCTAGTCTCCATCAATGTCTTTGTTAAGTCACCGAGGGAAGTATCATGCCAAAGGCGTGCACAAAGACAGTGAGTACTCCAAGGGAGTGTGCCTCACCTATCTCACCTTGATCACTAAATCACCAAGGGAGTGTTCCAAGGAGGGAATGCACCAAGGAAGATAATGTGCTAATGGAGAGAGAAATTCAAAGGGAGTGTGCTAAGGGGATACAACATGCTAAGGGCGGATTGTAAACAAATGAAAACAATTCTAACTCTATGGAGAGTTGCCTCACTTTAATGTGAAAGGAAACAAGAATGATAGAGGAAATTCCTAAACAAGAATGGGAGAGGAAATTTCTAAATGAGAACAAGAAAGGAAATTACTAAGAGAGAATGGGAGAGAAAAAAGGAATGGGAGAGGAAATTACTAACAATAATGGGAGAGGAAATTGTTAAACAATAATGGGAGAGGAAATTACTAACAAGAATGGGAGAAAAAATTGTTAAACAATAATGGGAGAGGAAAAAGGAATGGGATTTGAAATTGTTGATCAAGAATGGGAGAAGAAATTGCAAAACAAGAATGTGAGACGATTTTTAACAATAATGGGATAGGAAGAAGGAATGGAAGAGGAAATTGCTAAATAAAAAATACCATTAACCCTGTAAAGGCCATTTTTCACTCAATCACTACATGGTCAACTAAAAACAATACATCTTAATGAATTGCCTTTTTTTATTAAGATAAAAATTGTACTATATATCATCGAAAATTATCATGTCTCTCAAGTTATCTCATTGAAAGTAAAATTATGATAATCATAAGATTGGAGATATATTGATCAACCCTTTTTCAAGGTCCTCCTTGAAAATAATACAAATCTATAAGAAGAAGAGGATATTATGCTTGAGGAAGAGTACTCCCCCTAGAATATAATATGATGTTTGAAGAAGAGTCACTTGACCCTTCCACGGACTCCCCCTTGATAAAAATACTAAGCTTATGGAAGGGTCTTACAATCCTTCCTTGTGATCTCCCTTTGGCACAAATACTAATCTGGAGAAATGGTTATCTAACCCTTCCTCAGACTCCTCTTACACAGATATACTATTCTTGAGGAAGGGTCATCCAATATTTCCTTGATATCCCCCTTGAAGTGAATACTAAGTGTGAGGAAGGTCATATAAATATTCCCTGAGATCCCCCTTGATGAGAGAACTATGCTTTAAGAAGGGTTGATTAACCCTTCCTTAGGCCAGCCCTCAAATAAATTACTAAGTGTGAGGAATGGTCAATCAACCCTTCCTTAGGATCCCCTATGATGAGAACACTACACTTGCGGAAGGGTTGTTTGACCCTTTCGTGTGATCCCCCTCAACAATAATACTATTCTTGAGGAAGGGTAGACCAACCCTTCCCCATGTTCTCCCAAACATGAATACTATGCTTGAGGAAGGTTTGGATGACCCTTTCATGGGTTCCCCTTGATGAAAATAATATGCTTGAGGAAGGGTCAAGTTACCCTTCCCTAGGCTCCACTGTGATGAGAATAATATTCTTGAGGAAGGGTTAGCCAACCATTCCTTATTCTCCCCTTAGATGAGAGTTCAATTCTTGATGAAGGATTAGGTTACACTTCCTAAACCTCCCCATCAATGAAAATATTATGGTTAATGAAGTGACATATTACCCTTCCTCGATTTCCCCCTCAATGTGAATACTAATCTTGAGGAAGGGTCATATGAGCCTTCCCAATATTCCCCATGATGAAAATACTATTTTTGTGCAAGGTTCTGTCAACCCTTTTTTGTGTTCCCCCCATACATGAATACTATGCTTGACGAAGGGATGGTTGATCTTTATTATAGTTCCCCCTTGATATGAAACTAATCTTGAAGAAATGTTGGTTTAACCTTCTTCCTCCCCCATGATGAGAATAACATGCTTGAGGAAGGGTTGGTTGACCCTTCCTTGTGCTTTCCCTTGATGCAAATAATATGTTTAAGAAATCATCCATTGACCTTTCTCTAGGCTCTCACTAGACACAAATACTATGATTGAGGAAGGGTTGGTTAACCGTTCCCTAAGCTCCCCCTCGACATGAATACTATGCTTGAGGAAGGGAACATTGACCCTTCCCCAATCTCTCCCTATACGTGAATACTATGCTTGAGGAAGGGTTGATTGACACTTCCCTAAGCTCCCCCTAGGTGCATATACTACACTTAAGAAAGGATCAATCAAACCTTCCTCAGGCTCCCCCACAAAGTGAATTATAAGTTTGAAGAAGGATCTATTAACCCTTCCTCAAGCATAGTATTTACTTCTAAAGAGAGCGTCGACCCTTACTTAAGCATAGTGTTGGCTTGGATTCATATGTGATCTAAAATACTTTATTTTGTTTAGAATAAGCACAATGATATTTTATCTAATAAACATGATTATGCCCATAATTTCTCTTTATATGAAGGTGCATTAATTCATGTCAATTTGTTTATAATTTTTTTGTAAATGCTAATTAGAATGGAGATAAACCACTTGCTATTTTTGATGGAATTTGGGGGGTGCCCCATGCACGATGATGAGTCAAGAGCCACCTGACCCCTCCTAACCAAGATTTTGCGTTAAATGATAATGTTAAACTACATCGAATAGGCATTCTAATCAATAATGGTTAAATGATAATGTTATGATTTTTTTATTAAAACATAGAAAAAAAAAAATGATATTTGTGTTAAAGGGATGCCCAAGAAATAATATATTAAAATTTTTAATATAATAAAAATTATATATAATAAACATTATAAATATTACGTTATGATAGTATTAAATGTTTCTACTCTCACTATATCCCCCGAAAAGTAGTCGATAATAAATTTCATGTTTGCACATTATATGCTCATTTTATGATAAGATTTATATAGAATAAATAAGAATTTATAATGTGTAACTTGAGATTTTTATGATTTAATAAATAATTTAGAGGAATTGATTTTTAAATAAATATTATTATTTTAAATAAAAATTTAATCACAATTTTTAAATTATTATAAAAAATAATTATACATTATAATATTAAAAACAACATTTTGTATTTTACAATAAGATTGATTAATAAAATTTTATGATTTAGTTATTTTTAATAATTTAAAGAATATATTGATATCAAAATTCAATAAAAACATTTTATTTCATATTAATATATTAAATGTTTTCTTATAATTTTAAATAAATTAATATTATTATTATTATTATTAAAATTATGAAGAAATGCTATCATTTATATATTTATAAAGTTGTACAAAGTAAGTGTATATGTTAATATTCACATTATTATAATTTTTTCATCAATAAAATTTAAATATTAAAAAAATAATAATGTGATATTTTAGATTATTTTTCAAAGTATCTTAAATCATTTTTCCGGATCAAAGGATTCTCGCTTGTTAAGATGTTCATCATCACATGTTAGAACGATAGTTAAGTATTTCTCACTTCATTATATAAATAACATATATAATATAATATTATAATATAGACATGGACTTCATTAAAATATGTGATTCACAATTTTTCTTAAAAATCCTTTTATGCTAAAAATGTATCCCTTCAACAAACTTAACTTAAAAAAAAAAAAAAATCAATGTTAAAAATTGTTAGATAAACGTGAGTATACATTTTATATATATATATATATTGATGACCTTTGGATTCATCTTTCAAGGTCTCTTGGAATCTCGTTGAATTTTTGTACACACTTGATGGTTCACATTTCATCTAGCATATAACTCTAACGGATTACGTTTCCAACATTCCCCTCTTAATCCGAAGGGGTGTATATGAGTTCAAGGTGAGAGATGATATCTAAAAGCGGGCAGCTGAAATATGGAAGTGTGCAATTGTTGATGGTTGAATGTGCTCTCTAAATCTAGTGGTTTTGGGATGACCACAAACCGAATGTATATATATATATATATATTCAGATGACCTTTGGATTCATCTTTCAAGGTTTCTTGGAATCTCATTGAATTTTTGTACACATTTGATGGTTCACATTTCGTCTAGCCTGTAACTCTAACGGATTGCGTTTCCAACATTCCCCCCTTAATTCGAAGGGGTGTATATGAGTTCAAGGTGAGAGATGATATCTAAAAGCGGGCAGCTGAAATATGAAAGTGTGTAACTGTTGATGGTTGAATGTGCTCTCTAAATCTAGTGGTTTTGGGATGACCACAAACCGAATGATGTTGGTGGTTTAAGAAAGACCACAAACCAATCTGGTGGGTTAAGGATGACCACAAACTCTGAAACCCTACTCTAGACTCAATGGTTCCCATAACATTTCCTAAGTTAGCTAGAAGCTAGAAGCTGACGTCTTCTTCTAATTGGAAGTGCTCTCAATGTTGATTTAAAGATGAACATAAATTGTGATGTAGAAGAAGATGAAAGTATTCTACAAAGTGGAGGTTTAAGGAAAACCACAAACTATTGTCTAGCAGAAGTCGTAAGTCTTCTACTAAGTGGCGTTTTAAGGAAAACCAGAAACCAATCAGACTCACTTTTCACGCTCACTTGTTACTAATCGATTGATAAGACTTCGAAACTGGAAGTCTGATTGTCAATCGTTGATGTTCCCCCCTGTCAAGTACAAGTTGAGAAGATGCAAATCTATCCATTGCAAGATGCATTAATACTCGAGAGTGAATTCATCGATATGACTGAGATATCTTCTTGGCTATTGATGACCATCACCAAGAAGCCATCCACTTATAGTGGTTCTTAACTATTATAGTTGTCTTGTGTTTGAAACCCCAATCTGAAGGATGATTGTGTTTTCCACAATGCTCCCAAGGATGAATATCAAATCATTGATATTCAATGTGGCCAACTCGCTAACAATGTTGACATATTAGAATCTTCCCTTGAATTGGAGTAGGTGAATATGAACTTTCTTGAAGGATTCCAACACTCTAGAATTGGATCGGTTTGGTGTAATCTGGATTATGAATGGTGACATCCTTTTCATATCTGGGACCAGTTATGTGCTTGTTGTGCTTGATTTCTTCCCAAGGTCTGATCATTGGTTTGTGTTGTGAGAAATCCCCCCTGTGGACATGTTGAACTCCCCTTGGATCCAAGATAGAAGGAAAACAAATGGACACTAAATTCCCCTTAATACTAATTTACATGTTCATTGATGAAATCAAAAGAGAGAGAAAGAGGAAAAGGTACATGGCTTACCTCTTTTCTGTAGGTTTTCCTTGCTACTCCAACTGTTGAACTTGGTCTCCAAGCTCCTGACGTGGAAGTAGCCCTTTTGCAAGAGACGAGCTAATCCTCTTCTGCTACTATATATCATTAGACAAAAGTAGATTTATCTATGCTAGACTTAAACAAGGAAAAGATAAACATTCATGAAATGAACAATGTAGACATTAAGAGAAATGTGCCAAGTTATATATTAAAAATGGAAAGAAATGGAAGGTTTAAAACATCAATGACAATGCTGCAAAAATTCCTCCAAGCTCTCCTTTTTCCATCCCCTTTGTGCATTACTAGAAGATAGGTATGATGTTATGAACTATCTCCTCACAAGATCAAAGGTTTGACACTTTGAAAGCCCTCCTCCCTCTTGAATGTCACAAGATCAGAGGTGTGATATTCCCAAGTTCCCCTCCCTAAGCTCTCACATAAGGAATTCAAATAATTTTCCATTTGAGAACTAACTCAACAATCTCAACAATCCAAGGAGAAGATTACTCACTAGATCCACTAAATTGGGATCTCCAAGATTTTTAGAGAGAAAACATCTCTCAAAAACCATCAAATTAGGATATTAGTTTCAGAAAATATCTCAACCATCCATGAGAATCTCAACTTCTCCTTGATATTGGGAAATTAGATGTGCGACGGATTCTCACACTAAATTAATTTCTTTTTTTTCAATTAAAATGAATAATACATGTGCACATAGTATTTTGACCTTCATATGATAATTTTCTCCCCCAATATGTCTAGGGATGGTGACAAACACTCCCTCACATAAGTGTGAGAAATAGGTGTGTAACAACTTGGAAAGAGAATTATGAATGCCATCTATAATTGAATCTGGAGTCGTCTCACTAATTTTCTACACTGACTATTGATCTGAATCAACACCAGCGTCATCTTTGAAAATAAGGTTCTAAAAAAGGACGAGCTCAGAATGTTTTCATATATTATTTCTCTCAATTGCATCATGAATAAGTTGAATTTGAGTTTGCAATAGTCTTTCCTTGGCTTGTGTAACTTGCAAGCAGGTAACAACATAATGCAAAGTTTATTTATCAATGGTGATTGTATTGTCCACATAAGAGAGGATTAGAGTGTTCAATAACTCTAACAGTTCCTCAACTCGAGCCATAGCTCAGACCTCACAGGGTTTCTTGCAACTCCACCCTTTCACAATCAAACTCTACAATGCACCCGCTTACAAAAAAGAAGAAGTAAACTTACAATGCTATTTGCAAGTTACCTTGATTTTGGTGAATGTGTTGTCGATGGACTTTTCATCTATCACATCAGATGAATGGTATTGAAATCCTTATTGAAAACCAAATTTAGTTCATATGGATACAAAGCCTCCCTTCCAATCTTCTTTGTCAAGGCGAATTATTGCATTTGAGGACTTATGTTCATATGGAGCTAGAAAAGTATAAGATCACAAGTTTCTCACGTGAATTATTTTCCCTCCAGTTCATCCATCGTTTGAAGTCTTCATTGAGAATATATGAGGTGACCCTTTCCTGGCCTCCAAAGTTGTATTGATAATCACATCTTATGGCAGAGTTAAGGTCGGTTCTTCTAAGGAGATAGGGCACAATCCTAAATGTTGAGAAACCCTAAATGTTGAAAACCAATTGGCAGGATCAAATGAGAGTTGTTGATGAAGTCGAGGAGTGTAATGAAGAAGTGTGCACTCATGAGAAAGAGGTTAGAAAAGTGAGCGACTGGTAAGACTAATATTTCCTATGTTGAACCAATAATATATGTGGCAGACAGTGCAATTATTTTTGGAGAAGATGGAACATCAACTACTGGAGCATAAAACACAACAACAATTAGTTCTTTTGGACTACTTTAATTACAATAGAAATAGTTCGATAATCCTCCATTATCCAGTGAGGTCGACGTGGGTGATAGAGAAGGTACCCGAAAGAATTTCATTCTAGGTGAAGGAAAGCCTTGCAGATTCCATCAACCACAAATCTGCAAAAGTCACAAAGACAAAGCCACGTGGGTGACCATAACTTGAGCATCCAAGGCTTTGTCAAAATGGCTAAAAGTGATTCCAAATTATGTGTCTGATATATCATACCCGAGACCTCTTATTTTTCTACTCTACTAGCATTTCTGTAGTGCAAACAACATACAAGCCATTGGAGAATTCACTGAATACACCTATGACTCTCTGATTGTTACAAAATAAATAGAGATATGTTTGGATTCGAGCTCTTCCTCTGGCATTTACGTAGGTATGTTAGGATTCAAGTTGCTTCTTGTGGTTACTATCGAAGTGCCTGAAGACCCCGCGTTGGCTTTAAGAAATATCTCCATCATCTTCTTGTAAATGTGTGGAACCTGTACATAATAGATCTAGCTAAACCATAATACATACATTTGCATAGAGAATTTGAGAAAGAAGAAGAAGGAGAGAAAGAATGAAAGAATTCTCATTAACCGTTATGAATAATGAATAATTTACACATGATATACTCTATATAACTCAATGAGTGTGCACTGGAGGAGAACCAATGCACCATAGTGGTGGTCTAGAGTGATCTGGATACACACCAGTAGTTACGGGAGTGAACTGCCACCTAGTCTAGTCTCTCAGGCAGTTACGTGAGTGAACTACCACCTAGTTGAATTAGCTAGTCAACTAGTCTTCAGTTAACTAACTGGACAGAGAGTAGTGAGAAGTTAACTCAGGAAATCAAGGGTAATGTGCTAGTCTGGTGATGATCCCAAGGAAATTTTTCATTAGCTGATGATGATCCTAATGTTGCATGCTGACAAAACCAATGCAACATCTAAACTCAACTCAACTAGTCAAACTGAAGTGTCAACTAAAAGAGAATATTCTCCCCTAAAATACAGGAGATTGGATAATGACTAATTATGACTAATAAACAAGGAAAAACCTTAGGAAAAATAAATCCTAGCTGTGTGTGAAGTAACTCCAACACCCCCCCTGAACATTGCTATGGTGAAAATAAAGAATGGGTCCCAGCAACGAGGCCATGTTAGGTACCCAAATACAAAAGATACACTGAAATAAAGTGAGGAAAGAGGGAAAATCTCATGGGAAACCCACCCCCCCTCAAGGTACAATGTATGTAAAAAGAAGAACTACATTTGCTAGGAAACTGTGTCCTTCACTCCAAGACGAATTCATAGAGAATGGAACTTCTGCTCAGTGAAGGTCTTGGTGAAGATGTCTGTCATCTATTTTGTTGAAGGAAAAAACTATAAGTCAATGATCCCCTTGTGTACTAAGTACCGAATGTAGTGCATGTGGATATCGATGTGCTTCGTATGCTTCCTCTGAACTAGATCTCTGCAGAACTTTAGAGAGCTCTCGTTGTCACACCAGATGATGATCGATCAATGAAACCGAATGCCCAACTCAGTGAGAAAATGTTGTAGCCACATAGATTGAATGGTTATGTTAACTACCCCTCTGTACTCTACCTAGGCTGAAGATAGAGCAATGGCAACTTGCTTCTTTCTCGACCAATAGAGGCCCGGAACCAAGACTAAGTGAGTAACTAGATGTGGACTTGTGATCAGTGTTATCGCCAACCCAGTCGGAATCAGTAAACCCGATGAGATCTAATGTAGAGTCTATTGCATAATGAATCCCAAAGGTGGTGGTGCCCTGTACGTATCGAAGGATACACTTTGCATCCTTCCAATGTAGCTCATGCGGCTCCTGCATGAACCTGGAAACTATGCCAACTGCATAGGAGAGGTATGTTCTAGAGTGTGTGAGATACAACAAGCTCCCCATTAGCTATCTGTACAGTGTATCATCAACCAGTGGAGTCTCCCCTCCATCCTCGAGTTTGACTCTTGATAGGATAGGAGTTGGAGTAGACTTGCAGTATGTCATGTGAAATCTCTCAAGGAGATATTGTGCATAATTGGCCTGAGACAATTTGATGCTTGATGCATCCTAACTGATCTCGAGTCCAAGGAAGAAGTGTAGCGCACCCATGTCCATCATCAAAAACATGTCATGTAGAATCCTCTTGACTACAGCAATCCTTGAATCGAGCAATTGGTGATCAACAAATCAACAACGTACAGAACTAAAAGTAGAAGTGAATCAATCATCCTAAGCATGTATACATTTGGGTCTGATTTACAACGTACAAAGTTTTGTGACAACATGTAGGAGTCCATCCTAGCATACCATGCCCTCGGAGCCTGCTTGAGGCCATAAAGGGACTTCTTCAGTCGACATACCAAAGATAAGTCCTACATAAATCCTTGGGGATGCTCCATGTAGATCTCCTCAGAGAGATCACCATGAAGAAATGCATTCTTCACGACCATCTGATAGACTTCCCATCCTTTGGATGTCGCAATGGAAAGTGCCAATCATATGGAATCCATCTTCGGTACAGTATCGAAGGTCTCATCATAGTCAATACCATGAACCTACTAAAAGCCTTTGGCGACAAGCCTGTCTTGTATCTGCTAATCTGTCCATCCGCTGCGCTCTTGGTCCTGTAGACCCATCTGCATATGACAAGTTTCCTCCCAGAAGGAAGGGAACTACATCCCAAGTCTAGTTCTCGAGGAGAGAGTTCTACTCCTCCTGCATGGCGGATTACCAAAAGGGATTTCCAACAGCCTCGCCATAAGACCGTGGATCTTAAAAATGAACCAAGAAAAGATGCCTGGAGGGAAATGGTTCAATGGCAGTGAGTGCAACATGAGGCTCCTTGAAATCATATCGAGTCCTCCTAGTATCGGTTGGATCACCAACAAGATCCCCTGATTCCTGAAGAGTAGTATGTGCCCACTTGGGCCTCTGCTCTAGCTCTGCAATTGCATCTAGATGCTCTGACTCTGCATCTGAATGTACTGACTCTGAACCAAATCATCTGAGTCCTCTGAATCAAAACTCTTGTCTGAAGAAGAGTCGGCATGTGCATGCTCATCATCTCAGATGGGTGGAAGAATGAAGGTGTCTACATGTGGTTGTTGAGGTGCATGCAAGACACTTTTCTCGAATTGGACACTTCACTCAATGATGAGATGTATGAGGAAAGTTCAATAAGTATATATCCCTTCACATTGTCAGGGTATCTAACAAAAATGCACTTAGTTCTCTGTGGATCAAGTGCCTTCCTCTTTTCAGAGGGAATCTGGGCCCATGCACGTGAACCGAAAATACGAAAGTGGGTCCCTTCCGGTTTGAGGCCACTCCAAGCCTTGTAGGGGTCTTATCCTTGATATATCTATGGGGAGATATGTTTTGGATGTATGTTGCACAATTAAGTGCTTTGACCCATATTCTCTGTGGTAGTGACTTTGCATGCAACATGCAAGATGCCATCTCCTTTAAAGATCTATTTTTTCGCTCAGCAACTCCGTTTTGCGACGGAGTATAGGGAACTGTGTGCTGCAACTGAATCCCTACCTCATGGAAAAGATTATGGATCTCATGATTTACATACTCTCCCCTGTTATCACTTCAGAGGACTTTGATCTTCTTTCCGGACTATGTCTCAATCGGGGCTTTAAAATCTTTAAGGTGTTGAAAGACCACGTATTTTTTCCTCAGAAAGTAGATCCATGTAAAACATGAGAAATCATCAACAAAAATGAGAACAACCCTTTATTTTTTGATGGATGGATGCGGAAAAGGACCCATAAGGTCACTATGGATCATATCTAAAGGTGTGGAGGCTCTCTGAGATTTTCGTTTGTCGAATTTCTCTTGAGGGTGTTTTCCGAGAACACATCCCTCACATACTTCTTTGGAGAAATGGATGTCTGGTAGACCATCAACCAATCTTTTCTTGCTTAGATGTTGCATGTATCTAAAATTCAAATGTCCAAACCTTTCGTGCCATATCCTACTACTTTCATCAGCATGAGTAAGCAGTAAAGCAGAATCAGGTTCACTGAATTCAAAAAAAGTATACAATCTAGACTAATGATTTAACTCACCGGTAGCAACCCTGGAGTTGGTTTGCATGTCATAGATTATCCAGATTTTGATCTAGGAGCTTGATGGGGCGTAGAAAGGCCTAAAAAACAAAGTTCTCATAATGGATTCAAAACATATGTGTGTGTAGGTCATACGAAACCCAACACAACTTGAACAGGCTCAAACAGATGTCGTATGCTCCTCATATAGCGATCTGTTCGTTTTCCAAACATGTAAAAAAATGATGACTGTAAGATGATGTGGTAGGTATAGTGGTTGATATCTCAACAGACAGCTTGACCAATGGGCATTTGACATGTGTTATTGTCTTCGGAAAATGGCGTGGTGCCATGTGGCCCAAACATGGGCTGCCATGTGGTACCCAATCGTTGGCTGAGGTTTTTGAAAAATGTTTGGTCTCCACTGGAATTGAACACTTGACCTCTGGTCGGGAAAAAATCTTGGCAGGGTCGGGCTAGCCAGCCTGCCCACGGGTAGTGCTTATACCATATTCCTACCCATATGTATTTAAGTTTATGTGGGGGGTTATTCGGACGAAGGTATGGGTTGGGGCCTAGCCGCAACCCTCAGTGCACCCATAAAACCCTACTACAAGACCTGGTCTGTTGTTGTTTGGAGCGTGAATGAAGGAGACTAGCCCTCAGTTTCATCGGTAATACATGTGACCTGGCCCTTATCGGATGGCGTGGTCCAATCCATAGCTTCCAACCCTGACTCATGGTTCTCGTTCTCGTCTCCATATGATCTGGTGTATTCGTTATAGTGCAGATTTGGTGGGGTTGGCCTCGGTCTGTCGGACTAGCCCATCGACCAGGGGGCTTAACCCTGGGCTAAATACAAGGGGCTAGCACAAATGTTGGGCATGTGGAGTAATAGTATGTGGTCGTATGGCCCATATGACCAGTGCAATACTAAGAACCCGGTGCTCAACCGTTAGCGCCTAGCTCGAGATCACATGGAAAGCACCCATACGAATAGGGGCATGGGAAAAAAGGGTTGCGCCCATATTTTTTGGTGGGTTATGAACTTTATTATAGTGAATTTTGTTGATTTTATTCAGCATTTTGGAGATTTTTGGCCAATATTGGGGGATATTGGGCCATTTTTTAGGCCAAATCTTGGGGGGAAGTTGTTAGATGGTTACCAACTTCAGATCTATATAAGCCAGGCATTCTTGAGGCCATGGGGGGACATTAAAAGTAGGTTTATGATGAATATTTTCCAAGCCAAATCCATTTTTATGCAAGGAAGCTATTGAGGAGCACACCTTTGTAGACCATTTCTGGGGGTTCTGGTCATCTGATTTAAGTGTCGTTTCTTTTGTTGGGTTCTAGAGATCTAGTAGAACAAGACCAGATAAATTTTGTAACCTTTTGGCACTGTTGAGATGTACTTTTAAAGATTCTAATAGAAATAAGAAATCCTCACCCACTGAGAGAAAGGCCCAGAGACATAGGCAAGATTGTCGAACTCCGTTATCACATTGGTGTTTATGGTTTGTTGTTGTTTATGATTTATTTCAGATCTGTATATGCTTATATGGTTGTTATTCTTCCTCTATAATTCTTCCTCTTTCTTTCGGCTTCCTAATTGGTTAATTAACACATGCTTAATAACTCAACCATTGTCATGTAAAATACCTTTTCAGATCAGTAGATGTCCATGGAATTTGGTGTGAATATGACTTTCTTTCCAGTGCCAGAATTCGTCATCTGATACACAGAGAGAAGGTTGACATAAACTTTGGGAACGTACAACACATTCTCAAAGCTTCCATTGGTGATTTCAATCCTTCCTTTGCTGGTGACTTCAACAGAAGAGTTGTCCCCCATCAGAATAGGAGGACCTTTTCATGCATCCAACGAAGAATATACTACTTTTGAGGCAGCCATGTGATGTGATTCTCCTGAATATATGATCCAAGCATCAGGAGAGGAGTCGATGGAAATCAAGGCATGGCTATAATTGCCTTTCTTGGAATTTGGATCTTCTGGCTTCTTCTTCTTGGCATCCTTGGGGATGAGATCTCCAAGGTTGTTTTGTTTAAGTATTTCAGGCATTAGATCTATTTGTTTTTTCATGCATGCATATTCTAAATGGAATCCTTTGTGACAATACGTGCATTTCTCCCCTTCTCTTCCCTTTTACCCTTTGGATCTAGAGGCATCAGTGAAGGGTTTTGTGTACCCTTCCTTCTTCTGATGTGCATGAGATTTTTGTTTATCTTTATCTTTATATTTATGATATTTGTGGCTGCCATCATGCACAGTGAGTGCATGTTCCCTTGGGCCTTTTATTGTGCCCATG
>CBVK0100098077.1:0-14416 GCA_900067695.1 Picea abies
GACTTCATTAATATTTCAAAACATTTTCCAAAAATGTGTTCGGTGCTTTTCCAACTGTCTCTTATCTCCACGCTGGCTCGCTGCTGGCTATGCTAGCTATGCTTGGATTCCCTTATGATGCTCCTGCATCATAAATAATATTAATTATTCTATTACCTATGAAATTATGATTGAAGAAGAAACCTTAGAACTAGTAGGGAGAAGAAAGGAAGTATGGAGAAGCAAGACCATTAGAATCAAGTTGTGCATACAAAAATCATGGGTGGGAATCATCATCCATATTCAAACCAGAAGGAAGGAGGAAATCTTGGCATTTCTCACCAAGCCCTTCACTAAGAAATATCTTTATTAGTGGAATTTCCCCTTGTAATGTTGTTACATTGTAGTGTGAATGACCTGTTAGCACAAATTTTCACACTTGAATGAATGTGAACAAATTATAAATCAACAGACTAGAAATTTGTGTAATTGTAGGAGGAAGTTTCCAAACATGTTGTTGGACTATGATTATCATTAGAGAAAAACCCATAGGCGTTAGTCTCTGCCACAATTTCCAAAGTTAGGATCCACGAGAGGGGGTTAACCCATGTCAAGAAACTTGCAGGAAGCGTTGAACCCAATGTCCAACAATCTCCCCCCCAATGCGTGCCAGGCAAGTTTCGAACTCGAGACGTGTCTCTATGATATAATTTGTTGGACTATGATTGTCGTTATACCAAAACACGCAGGCGTTAGTCTCCACCACAATCGTCAGAGTTAGGATCCATGAGAGGGGGTTAACCCATGTTGCGAAACTCGCAGGAAGCATTGAACCAAATGTCCAACACGTATCACTAACAAATACTCCTCTTTGTTTGGTCCGGTGCTTGCCAACCTCAAGGGGGTGTTCCTAGCCTCTCCTCCCACTATTTTAGACCTAGAAATCTACGCTAAAAAATAGAAAAACAACAACAAGAAAATGTACCTTTTGGTTGCAATTAAACAACCAAAAGTTATGAGTTTTCATTTTAAAGAATTTGTGGTGGAATCCCTGCAATGTTAACTTTAAGAAGTATGGAAAAAGAGAAAGAAAGTGAAATTAAATGGTTGAATAAAACCAAGATAAAAGGCTAAGATATTATAATCAAAACAAAAAATTCAACACAATACCAACAATCCTCGAGAGCTTGATACAAGCATAACGAAGTTTTATTCTTGTGTTTGCCAAAAGATTGATTGCATCATGGAAACAAGTACAAAAACTAGTATAGTGATGACTCCTACACAAAGAAATAGAAGCCAAAGAAAATAATAGAAGTGAGAGAGAGAATGAGAAAGTCTAAGACAACTGAAGAAATTTGACCTCGAATCAATGGAGAATATAGAATCAAGAGGACACACATCCCAAGAATTACTTCTCTTCATGCCAGGGACACTAGAGAGGAAGTGAACTAAAATAACCACATGTGTAAGTGCTCATAAATCATGTGAATGCTTGTTAACTGAAGATCAACTAGGAGAAAGAAGTATGAGATGATGTAATGAGTGGCGCATGAACTAAAGGAGATATGCGCTAAATAAAGAAGGGAAGAGGATATAGGATTAATGCACTAAAATAAGGAGGGGAGGAAGAAGCATGGATGAAGAGAAAGGGATCGAAATAGGAGAAGACATGCATAAGTAGTCATAGAATTAAGTGGAAGATGAGAGGACGTGAAGGAGTTATGAAGGATACATGCATAAGTTTAGTGAGATATGTGCTTAAAGGGAGAAAGGCATGTTAATTAAGGAGATGAGTGGAAGACGAGTTTGAGTGAGATACACACTCATTCTAAAATAAGAATTGAATGGTCATGGATACACACTCATTCTAAAATAAATAATTGAATGAGGAAATGTGGCTAAAAAAAGAATTAAGTGAGGATGTGTGGGAGTCACATGGAAGAAAGAAGGAGAGTGAAGATTCAAATAACTTAATCACGCACACTTGTAATATTTGATGTGTGCCAATTCATACTCAATTAAATGTGTGCATCATGATTGATTAATCCATGCATATGCCTTAGTTTTTCCACTTGTCTCCCTATGAGACTGTCGCATATCAATCTGTATGACAACCATATTTGCTAATAATAGCCCTACTAAAAATATCATTCCACTCGAAAAATATGAAACCACCAAAAAATGTTTGAGACTACTAGGAGAACCCTACAAAATATAGTAAGCTAAAAAATAGGCACTGCTAAAAATAGAATCTTGTTGCATGTCAATGAAAATGGGCTCATCTAATTAATTTTTTTTTTAAGGAACCTAGATGTGTGCTCGAAATCATCATCTAGACCCTAAAAATAGTAAGTACTCCAATGTCGTCTAGAAAAGGATCACTAGAATCATGAACTCAGAAGGAATTTGAATATGCAATCAACACTGCCATGGAGACCAATAACTCTATCTCCTAGAAGATGGAAAATTGCTAAATATAACCATCTCTCTCTAATCCATGAACACTTGTGTAAACTCTGTGTATGAAACAAAAAACACCACTAGACCAATCTTGCACCTGTTCTCGTACGATAACCAACCTTGGCTCAAAACAAAGCTATATTTAGAAAAAATGTTTAAATTCAAGCCAAATAGAACATGATGGCTCTTAACCCTCAGGATTTTCTCATGGGAAAATACAAGGGTAAACAATGGAGACTCAAGGGGATGGGATCCCCCTGCAAGATGTCAAGAATGTGCGAATCTTTGTATATAGAACCATGAATACTAATCTGTGAGAAAAATGAAGAAACATACCAGTAGAATCCTATGCCTATCTATAAAAAATAAATGTTTTGCAAGTTGACCTGTAATCCAAAATGCCTATCCAGTGGGAAATGGAGTAAAAAATAGATATAATCCTCCCACTGACTAGTTGAAAAGGGGGTCTCGTTCAAATCTGCTACCTACTACCACCTACCATGTACACCCCTCACCGTGGAAAATGTGTTCAAGTCGAAACATGGGAGGGAGTTATCTAGTCATATGTCAATAATGTAAACACCTTCCAAGTGAGAAGGAACCCACCAATAAGGATAATTGGCCCTAAGGTACGAGAAAACATTGTCACTGTGAAAGATGTACCATATTTGAAAACTCACAAGGATCATTCAATCAAGGCCGAATGATGATAAATCTTGTTGAATGTAAAATGACCTCCAATGAGGCTAGCGACCATCAAGGTGCTCCAATTCTATATCACCTCTCAGATAATATGTCATAGTTGATGCAATATGACCTGTTGAAAGGGAAAACAACAATGAAAATCCTTTCCCTAAGCATGAAGTGACAAATCAAGAAGATATAAGATGTATGGTACCATGTCCCTACCATTGGATGAGGGGGACGACTGACTCATAGTAGATGAATCAATGGAAAGCAATGAAGAGTCAAAACATAAAATGACTCAAGACTCTCCTTTGTCTCTTCAACACTACCCTTCTTGATGGACTCAAATGCTTCAAAATATCAACAAACTAACTCTCATTCAGGCTCACTCTAAATATAATATGACAGAGAGAATCGACAAACAATGATAATACGCTCAGATCTTTGACCCAAAGTTTTGAAAGATGGACAACAATTATTAGGAAACTAATACCAACCTCCTTTGAGGTGCTAATGACTCCACAAGACACGACCACATGCTAATGTAATAAGGAAAAAATTGGTGACTCTTACCCTAAGACTAAATGCAGATAACTTGAAGGAGAAAATTTGCAAAATAAAATAGTTAACTTGTTGTCCAAAAGCATAAAAAACAATAAAAACAAAAACATCAAATGGACTCTAATACCCAAAAACCCAGACATTTCACCTCCTTTGTCCATTGGAGGTTAGTAAAAGCTGGCATGATTAATCAACATACTTAGATGACCAATGTAACCATACAACTAAGTGATTAGTTAGATGAGAAAGATCAACACAATCAACTTTCCATTGCAAACAATAATGAAATCCCATAAGTTGGAATATGCCTTGATGTACTTGTCATTGAAGAAATTTATGAAGGCTATTGACCGTAACTTGGAACATGGTACTTCAATGGTAATGAACATGAAAGTATGGGAACCAAAACTCTAAGAATCTACCTGTTGAAATACCTCCATCATTTGCATCTCAACAGGCTCATGATTGACCTTAATATCCAAGCAATGACTAGTCAAAGGATCCTCTTGAAGAATCAAACATGAATGTGGGATCATAGGAAAATTGTAAGGAATATAATCTTATGGTTGAACCAAAGGTTTCTCCCCCTATTGAAATATAGGTGATCAAATTTTTCTTGAATCACACCTGGGATATGAAAGGATGAAGCCTCTTGTTTATTGAATTTTGCATAGTTGACTTGTGGTTCTTTCTACCATACTTTATCATCATTATTGGAACATACTTGAAAAATCAACTCTTCATCCTCATCTTCATGGAATTATGTATATGACTCAAGTGGTGCAACTACTAGTTCCTGCTCACCCAAGCGTGAGTCATTGTCATCCTATTCATCACCAGAAACTTGATAAGGTGCAATTTGTTGATAAATATGTTCTTTTTCAATAACAATGAATTATTCCACTCTTATAACGGTCGATGTTTGAATATCATTGAATAGTGTCACCTTCCCTGGTTGGTCAGGAACATGGATCAGAGGAAACCTATAGGTTGCAAGGATATTTCTTTCTAACTTGATAGCAGTAGCTTGGGCCTCCTCTAGATTGTGAACATATTTCTCCCCAAGCAAAAAATAAAAAATTTCATCATATGTCTCAAGTTAGTATAACAAATTCATAGCATCATTAGGTCTTACAACAATATGAATTCTATGATAAGTCTTAGAAAAATGCGTATTAAAATTGGGCATAGTCTTATTCTCATTTCTCTTAATATTAGAAAAATATGTAAGTAAGAAAGAGTTATATTGTTTATCCACCGATGTTTCTGTGAACTTCCCTTGGAATGAATCACATCCATCAATGGAGGCATCATGAAGGGATTTGTACCATATTCATATTGTAATCTTTAGTAGTACTGAGAGGGGGGGTGAATCAATATTGTATACTTTTTATGATCTTTAACACTTTAAGCACACATCATTAATACATAAAATTCTAACAATCACATAAATCCATGTACAATACACATAGAGTTTATGTGGAAACCCAAACGGGATAAAACCACAAAAGATTTTCTTTTATAATTCATTCATTACAATATCAGGCTACGAGCTGAGAGGGACACCCATCCTTGATGCAAGCTCCAACTTACACAATCTATATATTTCATTATGTCTATAGTAAGCACCCACTTACTGATTTGGTGAAGGCTCCAACCCTCACTGCAAGCTCCAACTTGCACAGTAGACTTCAACCTATTGCAACCAACTCCAACTGACTAGTTTAGTGAAGGCTCCAACCTTCAAAAGAAATCTCCAACTTGCAGACAAGCTCCAACATGTCACTGGGATTAGGACACTGATCCTCTCAGGCACTAACCTATCGTAGATAGTGAGGACACCAATCCTTAGTGAGCTCCAACTCACCCTAACACCACCCTGCCACCCTGAATTCAGTTTAAAAAATATTCTCACAGAACCAAACCTTTCTCTACACGCTTTAATCTTATATGTCTTCAGGTTAGTTTCATTGAACAGTTATAGATCCATTTTATTCTCTTTTTATTTGCATTTTAATCGAACAAAGCACATCCTTATTTATAATGTTTTTTCATGAGTTTCCCTTCCTGTATGTGGATGCATAATAGTTACATTATGGACATATTTTGACCAGATCAAAGTCTTGTCAGTTACACTTATGTCTAAATAAAGCATTTAGACGCATGATAGTTACATTGTGGAAAAATCTTGACCAAATCAAAGTCTTGTTAGTTACGCTTCTATCTAAATAAAGTATGTGGATGTATGATAGTTATATTGTGGTCAAATCTTGACCATATCAAGATCCAGTTACATCAAGAAATTCTTTGACTAAATCAAATGGACCAAATATTCCAACGAATAAGCTCCATCTCATCTCCTCAAAATTGATGAAGCAATTTACATTCTGCGCAAGACTCTAGTCACAAGTATTCACCTTGTCGCACTTTCCCTACATAACTCTCACCCAGTTTCCCATCAAATTGTTAGCTTCACATTCCACTTCGTCGCTTATCATGACACCGAATTCATCTCATCATACTCCACTGCACCATTTTTCGCACTGACTTAAGGCGCCCTGTAGATTCTATTCTATGCAATCTTCCACATGATTTGTCGCAGTCTATTCCATCGCACCGATTTTCTTCTACTCAATCTCCCACACAAACAGTTGTAGTTTATTCTATCGCATTGACTTCATCTCGACACACTTCACTGCATCGTTTGTCACACTAGTTCAAAGCACCTTGCATATTTTCTTCTACGCCATTGACCCTTTTCTGTGCCATTGATCTTCTTTTATGACATTGATCATTTCATCCTTTGATCCTTATGCACACTGTTGTTTTCATCCTTTCATTACTTACTTTGTCTATGCATCATACTTTGTGCCATACCTTCTATGCCATTAATCCTTTTCTGTGTGGTTGATCCTTTTGTCCTTCGATCCTTCTATGCACTTTTGTTTTCATCTTTTCATGACTTGCTTTGTTTGTGCATCATACTTTTTGTTATTGTGGGCATTTTCCATACTTTATGTTTTCATCCTTGTCTGTTATTGCGCTATAACTGACCATGTCCATGACCACTTTGACATCAATGACAACATATGTGCAACAAACTCCCCCTTTGTCATTGATGGCAACCTAAAGAGCCTAAATGTCAAATCACAATGACAACATATGTGCAACAAACTCCCCCTTTGTCATTGATGGCAACCTAAAGAGCCTAACTGTCAAATCAATGGCCTTGATGCTAGGTTTCTCCCCATTTCAATGTGTGCAACAAACTCCTCCTTTCAATAAGTATCAACATCTATGTTTGTTTGTTTTTGATGATTGTTACTCTCCCCCTTTGACAACTTTGACAAAGAGAGACTTTGCATATTCCCCCCCTGTGAAGAAGGTCCTTTGGAATCATGTGCTAAAGCATGCTTCTAGACTCTTTATGCACACAAAATCACCCTCAAATAGCTAATTATGCACATCTTCCACAAAATCAAACTTATTTTCATGAGTTATGTAAATATTAACAACAATATCACTTGCCCTTGATACAAACATCAAATGGAGCACCTGTAGATGTAGTGAATGATGTTATTTACTGAAGAAAGTAAGTAAGGACCACACCCAACCTCTTTCTAATATATTCAAAGGTTTATCTTGGTAATGGCTTGGTAAAAATATCTTCTCTTTGGAATGAACATATTATTTCTTCATTCTCTCCCCCTTTGACAACACTGATAATGGGGTTCTTTTGAGATATTTATAAGGAACTCTTCCATTATTGACTATTCTGAACTTCTGTAAGGGTCCCTCAATGATCATAGGATCCTCTAACCTGTTTGGAAAATCTCCCGCTATCAAAGATGGTATTTCCTTTGTAGTTGGTACACTACCAGTGTTGCTAAAAACCTTTTTGAAAAGCTTCTGGATACACTTTGTTTTCACTTGATTCTCCTTGGATTGTACTAACTCCCCCTGAGATAGGGCTTCTCATTCTTGATCTTCATATATTTTCATTTTCTTGCTACAACAACATCCAACACTTTTTTCCTTGTTCAAGAGCTCCTATTATGAATCTTGTGCAAATTAGAAGAATAAGGACATGCCCCCCATTCCTAGACCAATTTAACAAATTGGTCTACAAAGCCTTCAACACTACTTTTGTGACTCCTTTTCACATTCCTTTTGATACTCTTTGAACTTTTTCATCCTTAGGTTCAAAATCCTCAACACTTCTATCTCAAACATTTTTCCAAAGTAGTCTTCCAATCTTTGTACTTCAATGTTGCTGCAACTAATTGTTCCAAATTTTTTCTCAACAATGGTTCTTATTGACTATTCCAAGTTTACTTTGGAAACTCCAACACTTTCATCCAGAGATGTAGGAATGCTTCAAGAGCATATAACATTTATGATCTTTCCAATACTTTTGTATTACTTCAAATGCTTCACCGACTTCACCACATAAGGACTTCAAGGATTATTTAGATCTACTGCATGGTTTATTTCAAGTTGCTACAATACTTCTTAAGGTTTCTCTCATAAATTCAACATTTCTTACTTCTCTTGCTACTGCAATCAAGTCCTCTTTTCTTCTTTCAATGCTTTGCAATGTACTTTCAAATTTGTCCTTGATATTCTCTCAAATATTCTCTACAACCTGGCTTAAGTCATCTTCAAGGCAATGCATGAGTTTGTACTTTACTTCTTCACTAACCATACTTAACTCTGTCCTTTGAAGCAACACTTAACCCTTTTGAATTTGTCCTAAAATAAATCTCTAAATTGTCCACTAAAGCATACACAAATCTGTAAAGAAAACACCTAATTGAAATATGTGCTTAGAACAATATTCAACTCAACAAACAAACTCCTTTAATGACAGTGTTCCATACAAGTTGATCATTGTCTTTAAGTGAATCTCAAACTATTATTAAATAATCCTTTTAATGTTTTCCTAACAACATCTCCCGAGCAATATTAATGATTGTTAACCTAGGTTTGTAATCATCCATAAAGGAAGTTCTCCAACAATTCAAAAGTGTTCATATAGCTTCCCTTAAATAGTTATGAATTTGTTCCTCAATATATGACAAACCAACTCTTATTTTCCAACCTCATGCGTCCTTTTGTTTATGATCAATATTTACACCATGCCCTTATCCTTGACCACCTCTTTCAATGCTCAGGATTGTCTCAAGTGATCAATGTAAGCAATCTAAAATAGGCATGCTAAATAGAAACATTCTTGTTTTGTTGAATGCACAAAACCATTAGGTCCTTATCTGTTTTTTTTTCTCTTTTCTTTTCCATACCATATTCAATATTTGGTTGTAAGATATAACATTTTTAAGTTGTACAAGATCCTCATCCTTTGTTTTATCCTTCCAAATATTTTCATGCCCTTGTTTAGGTCAGCTTATGCAATTTTGGGCTATGTGTCCATAGGTGTGACATGTATAACACTCAACATTTTGAAGATTCCTCCTTCTCATGTGTTCACCTTTTCTATATACCCTACAATACACTTCCTTGTGACCAAAATTATTACAAGAATAACAAACATTAAGAAATGTACTTTGATGTCTGGGTACTGTTCATCTTCTTAGAGGGGAAATCCTTCTTGGTCATTTCTAATCACGATTCCTTTCTTTTCTTCCTATATGACTTCTAGGTTTCTTTTCAATCTTTCTTTCTGGGAGTCTAGAGATTTCTCCGTCACCTTCTTGAGTGATGCCAAAACCGATACCTGACTTGAAAAATGGTGATCTTTGCTGGCCAAGGATGTCATGTAGGACTTCAGTGCTCTTCCTGAATCTCTCATATTTTATTTTCTATGTTTGCATCCTCTCCACTTCTTCTTTTAGATCAACAACTTTAGTCTTTGACCTTTCAATCTTTTCTTCCTTTTCCTTTAGTAGTGTATTCTGATCAATACTACTATCTGGCATATGTCTTTTTAAATTATGAACTTCCTCTTGGGTCTTTTGCAATTGTCCTTTCAGTGACTGGTTTTCTTTTGAAATCTCTTCTTCATGTTCAGTGGCCTTGGTTGTCTTCTGCAACTTGTCCTTTAAGGACATGATTTCAGCTTCTTGAGCATCATAGATCTTTGCTTTTTCCTCTAGATGGTTCATTAGGATTTGTTCTATTTTCAAATATTCTTCTAATTGTACTTTCATAATAGAATCATCTTATTCCTCCGCCTCTTCATACTTCAACAGTTGATGCCTAAGCTACTCATTTTTTCTTCTCTCTTTTCTTAACTCAGCAAGAGAAAAAATGAGTTCTTCTTACTAGACATTTTCAACATCTTATTCATCTTCAGATTCTTACATGCTACCTTCATCTGATGAGTCAATACTACCCTTCCCTTTTGACATTTCTTCATGTTTGAATTAATCTCCTTTTTCCTTGACTATAATGGCAGGTGCTTCCACCATGGGGGTTTCTGTTGAGTAGAAAATTTCAAGGCTATCCCAAATCTTTTTGGCCGAAATTTGTTGCTCTACTTTGGCCATCACAACATCAAACAAATTATCTAAAATTTCGTTCTTTTCTATTGCATGGAATCTATATATTCTCTTTACAATTTCCCTTTTTGGTTGGCCTTTAGGAGGGGTTTATTCACTCTTAACTGGATTCCAGACATCGGTCTCAAGAGCTTGCAAGTATGCCTTCATCTTTACACTACATGAAGAATAGTATGATCCATCAAACCAGGGAGCTCATTTTGGAGAGCAGTCTTCTCTTCTCATGTGTGGTACAAGGATCTTCGTTCCAGTGGTTAAACTATGTTTGAAGGAACCCTATTCTAATACCAATTGTTGGAACCTTTAGTAGTACTGAGAGGGGGGGTGAATCAATACTATATACTTTTTATGATTTTTAACACTTTAATCACACATCATTAATACATAACATTCTAACAATCACATAAAACCATGCACAATACACAAAGAGTTTACATGGAAACCCAAATGAGATAAAATCACAACAGATGTTATTTTATAATTTATTCATTACAATCTTAGGCTACGACCTGAGAGGGACACCCATCCTTGATGCAAGCTCCAACTTACAAAATATACATATTTCAATATGTCTATAGTAAGAACCCACTTATTGATTTGGTGAAGGCTCCAACTCTCACTGCAAGCTCTAACTTGCATACAAAACTTCAACATGTTGTAGCTAGATCCAACTGATTGGTTTGGTGAAGGCTCCAACCTTCACAAGGAAGCTCCAAATCGTAGATAGTCTCCAACTTGTCACTAGGATAAGGACACCAATCTTCTAAAGAACCAACCTTTTACAAATAGTGAGGACACCGATCCTTAGTGAGCTCCAACTCACCATGTTGCCATCCTAAATTTAGTTTAAAAAATGTTCTTACAGAACTGGACCTTTCTCTAAAAAAGTTAATCTAATATGTCTCCATGTCAGTTTCATTGGACAATTACATATCCTTTTTCTTCTATTTTCATCTGCACTTCAATCGAACAGAGAAAGTCCTTATTTATAATGTTTTTTCATGAGTTTCCCTTCATGTATGTGGATGCATAACAGTTACATTGTGGACACATTTTTACTAGATCAGAGTCTTGTCAATTACACTTATGTCTAAATAAAGTATGTAGATGCATGATAGTTACATTGTGGACAAATATTGACTAGATCAAAGTCCTGTTAGTTACACTTATGTCTAAATAAAGTATATCGACACATGGTAATTATATTGTGGACAAATCTTGACCATATCAAGATCCAGTTATAGCTAGACATTCTTTGACTAAATCAAATGGACCAAAGCTTCCAATGAATAATCTCCAAATCATATCCTCAAACTTGATGCAACAATTTACATTTTGCACAAGACTCAAGTCACAAGTATTCACCTTGTCGCACTTGCCTTGCATAATTCTCACTCAATTTCCCATCAAACTATTAGCTTCACATTCCACTTCGTCACATGTCACATAGAATTCATCTTGTCATACTCCATTGTAGCATTCGCCGCACTGACTTAAGGCACCCTGCAGATTTTCTTCTGTACAATCTTCCACACAATCCATCGCAGTCTATTCTGTCGCGTTGATTTTCTTTTGCACAATATTCCACACAATCCATCATAGTCTATTATTTTGTGCTAGCTTCGTATCGACACACTTCACTGCATCATTCATCGCACTAGTTCAAAGTACACTTCATATTTTTTTGTGCAATTGACCTTTTTCTTTTCCATTGATCCTTTCGTCCTTCGATCCTTCTATGCACTACTATTTTCATCCCTTCACGACTTACTCTATTTATGCGTCATACTTTGTGTCATACCTTTTGTGTCATTAATCCTTTTCTGTGTAGTTGATCCTTTTGTCCTTCAATCCTTCTGCACACTTTTGTTTCCATATTTTCACGTCTTCCTTTGTTTGTGTGTCATACTTTCTATTATTGCGTGCACTTTTCATACTTTATGTTTTCATCCTTGTCTATTATTGCACTATAACTGACCATGTCCATGACCAATTTGACATCAATGACAAAACATGTGAAATAATGTGTGCATCCCATTCAAGGGTCTGCACAAACATCCTCATCACCACATCCTCATATTTCACCTCACAATCATCCACCAATTTCAAAAAAATTAGTCAAGTGATCCTCAATCGATACTCTACAATTCCCTGCAAACTTTGGTAAGTGTTTGTGATATTCACATGTAGGGAAATCATGAGGATGATTAGGAATTCCAACAAAACTTAGTGGGGAATAAAAAACTAAGTTAAACCTTATTGTATTTGTGACTCTGGTCATAATATTAATTTGAGATGAAAAAGGGCACAATTGCTTCCATAGTATTAGCTTGAGATGAAAATAGGCATGAAGATGAAGGTGTCGAAGTTACACTCACCATGGAAATTTTTGAAAGAATAGAATTAGCAGGGGAAGAACTTACCAAATAAGTCAATATTCTTACCAACTCAAGAAGAGTTCCTGTGAAAGTATATTCTTGTTCTAGAAAATATGTTAGGGTTCGCTTAGGCCCGGAACTAGACCTTGTGTTGGATCAAATCCATTAAATTCTCCTTGCGTTCCTAGGTAGAGTTGACCTTGTTTCTTGTTGAGTTGCTAGGTGAGTCCAAATAAAATAAATAAAATAAAGAAAACTCACCAATATCATCTCAATCCAAGGATTGGTGCTTCCCCGACAACATCGCCAATTTATTAGCACAAATTTCCACACTTGAATGAATGTGAACAAATTATAAATCAACAAGATATAAATATGTGTAATTGTAGGAGGAAGTGTCCAAATGTTTCATTGACAAATACTCCTCTCTGTTTGAGTTGGTGCATTCTAACCTCAGGGTGGTTTCCCTAGCCCCCCCGCTCGTTGTTTTAGACCAGAAAATCTGTGCTAAAAACTAGAAAAACAACAGCAAGAAAATGTACCTTTTGGATGTGATTAAACAACCAAAAGTTACAAATTTTGATTTTAATGTGTTTGTGGTGGAATCCCTACAATGCTAACTTTAACAAGTATGGAAAAAGAGGAATAAAGCACAAGTAAATGGTTGAATAACACCAAGATAAAAGGCTAAGATATTCTAATCAAAACATAAAATCCAACACAATACCAACAATTCTTGAGAGCATGATACAATTAGAACAAATTTTTATTCCTGCATTTTCCAAAAGGCTGATTGCACCATGGAGACAAGTACAAAAACTAGTATAGTGATGATTCTTGCACAGAGAAATATGAGGTAGACAAAATGTTAGAAGAGAGAGAGAATGAGAAAGTTTTCTTCAACCGAAGAAATACGATCTCTAATCAATGGAGAAACCCTCAACATATAGAACCAAGAGGGCACACAACCCAAGAATAAATTCTCCTCATGCAAGGCATACTAGAGAGTAAGTGAACTGAGATAACTACGCGCTCATGTGTAAATACTCATAACTTGTGTGAATACTTGTTAACTGAAGACCAAATGGGAGAAAGAAGAATGAGATGATGTAATGAGTGGCACATGAATTATAGGAGATACGCACTAAAGAAAGAAAGGAAGAGGATACATGCACTAAAATAAGGAGGGGAGGAGGAAGCATGTGCATAAGTTATGGAGTGATGCATATGGATGAAGAGAAAGGGATCGATGTAGGAGAAGACATGCATAAGTAGTCATAGAATTAAGTGGAAGATGAGATGACATGAGGTAGTTATTAAGGATATGCACATAAGTGTAGGGAGACATGTTTCTTAATTAGAGAGTTGAGTGGAAGACAAGCTTGAGTGAGATACATGTACTCAAGCAAGGGAGTCATGCACTTGAAGAGGGGTGCATGCACATGAGGGAGAATAGGAATGAGATAGCACACATGTGAGAGAGAGAGAAGGGGATAAGGATGCCCATGAGAGAGGAGGAATACGTGTGAGTGGAATAAAATACATGCACATATGGGAAACAAGGGTAAATGAGAATGTGAGGAATGGGATATGCACATGGGAGAATGTGAGATAAAGGGGATGTTCATGGGTTAAAATTAGGAATGCACACACATGCACTAGAGAGGATACACATTTAGCTTAAAATAAGAATTGAATGGTCATGGATACATACTTATTCTAAAATAAATAATTGAATAAGGACATGTGGCTAAAAAATAGAATTAAGTGAGGATGTGTGGGAATTACGTGGAAGAAATAAGGAGAGTGAATATTATGTTGGATTACTGA
>CBVK0100098107.1:0-12991 GCA_900067695.1 Picea abies
ATTCCCCTCCCCCTTATTTATGCATTGTCCTTGGTGCATTACATACACATGTATACTCAAAACTTTCAAAAGTCTTCAATGAGATTTTGATACTCTGCTCGCATAGCATCCTCATGCTCACAGGTTGCATCCTAGGGACCGTAACAGGTCCACTGGATTTTTACCAGTCCTACTGTGCGATTTTGGAGCATTGAATTTTTGATCCAATATGCACATCGGTTGAACTCAGAAGTAGACCTCTTGCTCCACCTGAATAACACTCCAATCAATGACATGATTAACATCTTGTACATACTTTTTAAGTAAAGAAACATGGAATACATTATGAATACTCAAGTACATACTTTTTAAGTAAAGAAACATGGAATACATTATGAATACTCAAGGATGTAGGTAGAGCCAACATATATGCAACTGGACCAATCCTCTCTAGGATTTCAAATGGCCCACAATATCATGTTGCTAGCTTAGAGCAATTCCCCAACTTCATGGAACTTCGTCTTGCTTTTACTTTTAGGAACACATGGTCAACCACTTTAAATTCTCTAAAAGTTTAGCCTTTATTTGTGAGGTTTTATGTCTGCCTTGAGCATCTTTTAAATTTTGCTTTATTTTTTCCATTTTCTCTTCCATTTCCTGAAGCAGATATGGCCCAACTACGGTGCAGTCTGCTGGGTTATCCCAACTTACAGGTGGGTTGCACCTTCTACTATACAATGCTTCAAATGGACTCATCTTCAAAGATGTTTGATATCCATTGTTGTAAGTAAACTCTACCAAATGTAAGTAGTCTTCCCATTTTGATGGCTTATCCATCACATACATCCTTAGCATGTCTTCTATTACCTTATTTACCCTCTTTGTTTGTCCATCTGTCTTAGGGTGATATGTTGTGCTAAAGTTCATACTTTTCCCAATTCCTTTGAATAATTCCTTCCAAAAATTTGAAGTGAACTTCGGATCTTTGTCAGACACAATTTCCTCAGGAATACCATGCAATTTAACAACTTCTCGCATGTATATCTCAACAATGTCGACTGCCTTGTGCATTGATTTCACTGAAACAAAATGGGCAGTTTTAGTAAGCTTGTCCACCACCACCATAATATAATCATGTTGCTTGGTAGTCCTAGGTAACTTAGTTATAAAATCCATCGTTATAACTTCCCACTTCCACTCAGGAATGGGCAAAGGCTGAAATCCATCGTTATAACTTCCCACTTCCACTCAGGAATGGGCAAAGGCTGTAGAAAACCAGTTGGATGTATGCGCTCAACCTTGACCTTTTGACATTCAAAACATCTAGTAATAAATCAACAACTTCCTTTTTCATACATGGCCAATAGTATTGTTTCTTGACTACGACAATTGTCTTCTAGTAACCTGAATGTCCAGCATAAGGAACCTTATGCATATCTGAGAATATCAGGATTTTCAACTCCTGATCATTTGGCACATAGACTCTAGGTCTATACATGAGGATCACATCCTCTCTCAACTCATAACCTTCAAATTTATGTTGCAACATACCTTGCTATAAGTTCGCCTTTATGTCCACATAGCACAAATATGATTTGGAAACTTGTAAAATTTTGTCGCATAAATCTGTCTGGCACATGTTAATGGTTGTAGCATGCATCTCATGCACCCTCCTGTTGAGTGCATCAACCACCTTGTTCTCTTTTCCTCTGATATGCTTTATGTCAAATTCATACTCACTAAGGAACTCTAACCACCTGCTTTGTCTGGAATTTAAACTTGGTTGTCCAAACAAATATTTCATACCACAATGTTATGTTCTCAGCTCAAATATTTTTCCCATGAGATAATGTCGCCGCATCTTCAAGGCATGCACTATAGCTACCAATTCTAAATCATGAGTAGAATAGAGCCTTTCATGCTCTTTCAACTTCCTTGATTCGTAGCATACCACATGTCCATTCTGACTCAGGACTCCATCGAGTCCTTCATTGCATGCATCTGTGCACACAACAAAGTCTGCATCAGGATCATCAATTCTCAAAATTGGTGCACTTGTCAACAAACTCTTCAAGTGTTGAAAACTCTTTTCACAATCTAGAGTCCACTCAAATCGTGCACCTTTCTTCTGCAGGGATGTGATTGGATGTGAAATCTTTGAGAATACTTCAATAAACCTTTAGTAGTACCCTACTAGCCCCATAAAGGATCTCACTTATGCAACATTTCTTGGTGTTGGCCATTCCTCAATGGATTTTATCTTCGTTGGGTCCATAGCTATTCCTTCCTCTGAAATGATATGACCCAAGAAATGAATCAACCTCTGTTAAAATGAACACTTTCTCAACTTTGTATAAATTTGATGCTCCCTCAATACACGTAACACCATCCTCAAGTGTTGCTCGTGATCTTCTTCAGACTTTGAGTAAATAAGTATGTCATCCAAAAATACATTGACAAACTTATCTAAATAACTTTTGAAAAATCCATTCATTAAACACATGAAGACAACTCGTGTATTTGAAAACCCAAATGGCACCACTATAAACGCGTAATGACCATACCTTGTTCTGAAGGCAGTCTTGTTGATGTCTTCCTCTTTTATTCTCGCTTGGTGATATCTAGATCTAAGATCAATCTTGGAAAATATCCTTGCACCCCTTAGCTGATCAAATAGGCCATCTATATTTGGCAAAGGATACTTGTTCTTCATTGTTACCTTATTCAAATTTATGAAGTCAATGCAGAGTCTTAGCATACCATCCTTCTTTTTCACAAATAAAATCGGCGCACCCCAAGGCGACACACTTAGGCATATACACCTCTTCTTCAGAAGCTCTTCAAGTTGCATCTGCAACTCCTTTAATTATGGCATACTCATCCTATAAGGAGTATTTGATACAGGAGTTGCTCCCGACATCAGATTTATAGAGAAGTCGATATCTATTCTCGGTGGCAACCTTGTTATCTCTTTGAATACATCCTTGAATTCCTTTAATAATGTGCAGTCTTCAACAAACTTGGTGAAGGAATACATATTTGTTGTAATACAAACTTGGCGAACGAAATGTTCCTTTAATACAAACTTGGATGTAGTTGGAATTTTAGGTGGAAGTCCATAGAGACGGTATCTATGAAAACTTTCTCAAGCTCGAGTTTGTGGTGTTGGCACAAAAAATTTGAAAATGAGAAAATGCATTTTTAGAGGACAAGGCCATACTTTCTACTAGCAACTCTATTTGTAATGACATTTGGATAGCAAGGACTATGGCTATTCATGGGAAAACCTAGAAAATCATTTGGATGAATCCCAAGGGATTCTCAATGAAATTAATGAAATGGGCCCAGATCCACTATTGTGGGGATACTTTTTTGTAGCTTTGGAAACTATATTTGAAGGAAAAGTGATCTGAGACAACAAATTTGGAAAAGTATCGAAGTTAACATTTCATCTCCTCAGTAACTTGGATAAACTTGTCCTAGTGAAAATTCACAAATCTTTATGGTTTGAAAAATAGTGATTTTCACCAAATTTTATGACAATGGACAAAGTGCCAAAAAGAGGCAAGTTGTCATCTTAAAAAGCATGTGGAAGTTTACTAGAACAATAGAGTACCAAGACAAAGGTTGTTGAATGTTCACATATAATAATACTATCAATGTCTGATACAAAGTTTTCCTAGATATTGCCCATTTTTCTTCTAATGGTGATGGAAGATGGTCTTCAACTTTGATTTAAACCAAAATAAGGGTAGAAAATGGGTAAGTTGTAAACTTATAGGTAATGTAACTCTCCACTCTAAATTGAAAATTGGATAGGAGTATAGGCATTGGAAAGCTAATTCAAACGAGAACAAAGAGAATATTCATGTTTGGTAAATGCTCTTTTGGTTACTTGAAATAATTACCTAATAGCGCCTTTGAGCTTGAATTGACAAGGCAATTGTCAATGTGGATGAAACTTCGAAGTATCTTAGAACTTAGGGAAATGCATCTATGATGAATTATGAGCAAACTATATGTAAAAATGATCGATGATGAATTCATAAATGGTGCTTGCACAGTGATGTGGAGTCACGCTAATAGCCTAGTCAAGAACATGGTTGTCAAAGATGTTTGACAACTAACAAGTTAAATGTTGGAATGAGGATGGCTAGGAGTGCTTAGATGATTTGACTTGAAGGTAAGGCATGAAAAAGGGAAAAGGATTAACATTTTTATTTCCCTTATAAATACATCCATGCAATGCATTTGTCTACAATCATCATATGAAATCGTAATTTTAGAGAAGAATTTTGAATGCTCTTGGCTATAAGAACCTTACCTATAGGGAAGGAAGTTCAGTGACAAGATAACAAGCCAAGGTATAAGTACACATCCACACGGTTATTTAACCTTGCTACTTTGGAAGTGGATGTGGAAAGAATGTTATGATCAGTTGAGTGTACAACTAGTGATGCACCAACAGAATGGTTACCAAACAAGAGAACATGTCATGGATGCATGTGATGGATAAATATCCTAGTGGAATATGTATGTGTGTTCTAAAATATTGCAAATCATGATGTGATTCATGAATTCTCGTGAATGCACCATTAAAATCCATGTATATGGTGGAAATCATGATGGTCAAGCTATGAAGCGACAACTTATGTGTAAAGAATGTGAAGTGAATGGAGATCTTCACCTTGCCTAGGAACCATCTAAAGGACCCAAATATGCTAGTGTTGACATTTCCCAAGGAAAGAAAAAGCAAGATATTAAGAATCAGATGGAATATGAAGGTATCATAAGATAACATGGTGCTCTAAGTTCCAAATAATGGTGTTAAATACTACATATTTGAATACAAAAACACATAAAACATATCCAAGAGAATATAGAATGATTCACTCTTTATTAATTTCAAACGCTTAAGGTAGGGAAACACGTTACAATTGATCATTTTAAGGAAGGGGTCCACTCTTGTTCACTTGCCTCTTTGAAGGGGAAACCTCCTAATGAGATATGCTCCAAATACAATACTCATCAACCATACTCAATACATTTCTTACACCTCTATATATAATACTACCTACCACCTAAGAAAATTCTAGAGAAGGAACCTTTTAGCAAGCCTTCTCACCTTTATTGTGTTCACACTAAGCCTTATTTACTAAAAGTGGCCTCCATACATAACAATGCATATTAACCTCTATTATTATTCCCCTTGGGTACCTCCCTAGGTACCCCATATTATCCCCCTAGCTACTCTACATTCCACCCCCCTTAGGAAAGCATTGTCTTCAATGCTTGTTATGAGCAAGTACAACCATACACTAGGGCCCCATGGATAAGTGTGGATTGTAATGTTGAAGTAGGCCAGAGAATCAAATTCCCTTGTACAAGTGTTGGCCACCATGTTGAAGTAGTTTGAGATCCACCGTAAACATGGGTCCCATGTCCAAGTACTCATGTGGACTCCTCTATGAAGACCTGGACTCAATAGTTGGTTGAAATTGGTGCTCCAAATGTCTACATTGGTCATGTGGATCCAAATATGTAGATCCATCCATATCCAAAAAATCATCCACATAACACACTACTATTAGAGAATAAGAAAATTGAAAAATAGTATTCATAGAATGCTCTTGAATGATCTCTAGAACATTCTCTACATAAGGTGGAGTATAGTCATCAAATAGAAGATGAAATTAGTTGTCATCTTAGAAATGACAACTATCCATATACCAATCATCACAATCGGCCTCGAAATCATACCAAGCATAACTTTCTTGATTATATTCTTCCGTGGTGTAAGAGCATATGGTCTGCATCATATTTCTCTCTATGATCTCTTGCATATTTTGAACATTTTTTTTATGCTCCTGAGAGTTTCAATATCTCAGAGAACTTTGTTTTGTCCCATGAGGAGTTGAGAGCGAATACGACATATCCGTCAGAAGCACCACATATAATATACCAAAAGAAATCTCTGAAAATATTCTATCCAATGGCACTAATTTTCCAGTAATCCGAGCATCTTGTCAAAATTTATGAGCTTTTCATTCTCGCAGTTGTCACGAAAAAACCCTGAAAATGGTTGATTTTAAATCAACGATATCTTCACTTTCGTAGCTCCAATTCGAACGATGTTTTTTTTTTTTTTAATTGGTTGATTTTGTGAGAGGAACTCACAAATACAATTGGTTTGGGAAAATTCCACACCAATTTCTCCAAAAATCTATAAATCATGTGGTGGTCCTCGGAAAAAAAACCCTAAAAAATGTTGATTTTAAATCACTGATATCTTAACCGCTTAAACTCTGATGTGGACAATTTTTTTTTTTAATTGGTTGTTTTTTCTAAGAGGAATTTAAATGTACCAATTTATTGAAATTCTCTTCAAAAATATACAGAAACCAACCTGAGTGTCACAACCTTATTTTTCTTCTTTGTTTGATAACTTGAAAAATAGAAAAAATTGCCCATTTTTCTTGGCCAAAGAAATTGCTCTAATACAACTTGTTAAATACCATAGATTTGAATACAAAAACACATACAAGATATCCAAGAGAATATAGAATGATTCACTCTTTACTAATATTAAACCATTAAGGTAGGGCAACACCTTACAATTGCTCATTTTAAGGAAGGGATCCACTCGTGTTCACTTGCCTCTTCGAGGGGGCAACCTCCTAGTGAGCTATGTTCCAATTACAATACTTATCAAATATGATCAATGCATTGCTTACACCTCTATATATACTACTACCTACAACCCAAGAACATTCTAGAGAAGGGACCTTCTAGTAATCCTTCTCACCATCAACACAAGAAGAAGATAAAATCCTTGAGGTAGGGTAACAGCATATATTAATCCTTGTGCAAGGATAACACTTCTTAAACAATGCTTGATACATTCACAATATTCTTCACTATGCTTCAATACATTCCTTACACCTCTTTATATAGTGTTATCTATCTCCTAAGAACATTCTAGAGAAGGAACCTTTTAGTAAACCTTCTCACCTTTATTCTGTTCACACTATTACATGTACATGGTCATATATATATTATTACTCCCAATCTTTACCTCCCTAGGTATGCTATATTCCCCCTTTGCATGTTCCATCCTTGAAACATGGGAAAAAAACATACAATATGATCAGCTAAGCAATGTAGCTAGTTGGTACCAAGCACAAGCCTCCATCCATCTTAGTGAAATGTGAACATGGGATCCAATTGTTGTGCTGCCACCTTGACCTGGAATCTAAATTCTCCTTGTTGTGTTGTGATGTCTCCATGCATTGTTTTTATGCTGCCATGTATCTCTTGATTTCTTTCCTTTTGAGTGCCATGTTGATCCATAATAATTTTGTTGATGCACGTGATCTTGCCTTGATGATTGTTGTGTATCCAAGTGTTGTGGATGGTGATATACAACAACCTTAGCTCTCAATTCTTCAGACATGGACTCCTCAACATGTGGTTCCTTTGAGTCATGTAGCTCCTTGGATTTCTTTTTATGCCCTTCCTGAGACTTTTGTTCATATGCTTCGGTAGGCTCTTCTTTCGATTCAACCTTTGACTTTGCAATTATTTTCCCTACAAAAACTTCTTTAGTTTCCCCCATGGGCCCTTCTAGGTTACTAAGAGAGATATTCTAAAGTGTAATTTTCTTTCTATTGTACCATATCTTCAAAAACTTATTTTGCACATTCACATTAAATGTACCAACTGAGTCCATCCAAGGATATCCAAGAATAACATCCACATCTTGCATATTTATGGCATGAAATTCAAAATGCAACACATATTTGTCCATTGTAATATTCAAATATTTAAAAATTTGAATATTTTCACCTTCAAACTATGTGCTTTAAATATTCTTTCCATGTACTTGCAACCTTTTAGCCAAATTAACATTAATAAAATTATGCATGCAACTAGGGTTAATAGAAACAATAACCTTCTCTAGTTGAATGCATCCACGGACGCCAAATGAAAATAAACCCTTGGTGATTTCTTTATCCTTACTCTTGGCATGAGATCATTTTTCTAAAATTATTTTTTCTAATGCCTCATCACAAAGTGTCATCAACTCACAATAGTCAAATGATTGCCACCGTATGCAAGCATTGTTTTTGAAACCACATTGTACACAAAATTTCCACCTCTCTTTCCATGTTGACTTGTAATTTTGTATATATTCTTCAATACTAAGACCATCATCTTTGCCATTAAAATACATCTTGCTATGAAAAAACCAAAAATTGAACTAGGGTTTGTAAAAAATCACTTACTTTTCAATGGAGCTCTTTGAGGTTGCTAAAGTAAAATGGGCATAATTGCAGCTATACTTCTTTGATTAGTTATTATGACCACAATTATGAAATTCCATAGTCAATATGCATCTAAGGGCATTGATGTCACTGAAATCTGAGAAATCTAGCAAAAGATACCTGATTTGCAAGTCGCACCGCCGTAAACTTAAAAATAAAAAATTAAAAATTAAAAATTAAAAAACCCCTAGACATTTGTTGATTTTAAATCGCCAATAACTTCACTTTTTGGACTTTGTTTCAGATGTTTTTTTTTTTTTGGTTAAATTGGCTAATTTTTTCAAGAGGAACTCAAATATCCAATTGGTTTCTATAAATTTTGCTCATAAAGTTTCAAAATTTAATCTAAAATGTGTTGCCCCATTTTTTCCCTGCAAAAAGGGGAGAAATTCTTCCTTTGTTTAGTTGAAGAAAGAGCTTTGATACCAAATTTTATGTGCCTCGGTAAATCTGAAAATAAAATCTTAGCAATAAATCAAATCAAATCACTCACATAAAATATTGAACACAAGAATTAGAGAAAACCCTTGAGGTATGGTAACACCATATATTAATCCTTATGGAATGATAACACTCCTCAAGCAATCCTTGCTTCTTACAATAACAATATTCTTCACCATGCTTCAATACATTCCTAATACCTCTTTATATAGTGTTATCTATCTCATAAGAACATTCGAGAGAATGAATCTTCTAGTAGGTGGAACTTTCTAGTAAACCTTCTCACCTTTATTGTGTTCGATTTATTACAAGTACATGGTTGTATACCTATTATTACTCCCATTAGGTACCTCCCTAGGTACCCCATATTACCTTCCCTAGGTATACTACAAATATAGCAGTATTGAAAGCTAGACATGACTAATAGTGTGATTATGACCATTAAAGGAGTTTCTCACCTTAGCTTTCTAGTTTTCTCATAGACAAATTATGTGTGAAGTAGAAGGTACATATGTGTATATGGATTATGGACTACTGCTTGGGTGAGAAAATTTGAGTTGATGTTTTCTCTGTGTGATTGGCAATATATCCATGAATTGGATCAGCTGTGAACTACATAAACCATTGACAAGCATAGGAATTAGAAAGGAATTTTCATGAACCCATCTCTTAGTATGTGTTTATATTTCTCTAGTTTGAGGAATGAAATAATGTGCACATAATTAATGCATCAAAATTCTTTTAAATGGTAGAGATGAAATTTGTTAAAATTTATATACACTAATGGACATATTGAGGAGTAGATATGTATTATTGTGCATATAGATTGGAATATAAATATATGTTGTTACATGACACGTAAACATGGCATGATAACTAATTATGGTTGTTTCTAGTTGTGTACCTAGGAACGAAATAGGGAAAGATCAAGATACGTGTTAAGAGGTTGGTGAAGGGATGTTGTTAGCTCCATGAGGCACCATTTGAACAAGTAGTATAACAAATGTTAATGGAAACTCTACAAATATGATGAACCCTGTCAATATTACATGTGTGATGAAGGGAAATTAAGTAAGAATTCCTTTGAACATGTTGTATATCACAAGTGTGTAATTAATGATATATGAATGCATACATGTAATTGATACCTAGGTGGGGGTATAGTAAAGGCAAGAAGCCTTGGACATGTAAAATTGTTGAAACACTTTGATGCATCTATGAAATAAAGTGCTTTTCTTGAGTTGGTTATGAGATAATAATGAAGGTAGTTGAATACGTATGCCCATGATTTGAGAAGGAATGCCATGTGAGAAAACCATGTGCAAAACCATTTTGTGGTTGGACTTGGGATAGCCTATATGAATGCAACTGTATCCAATGGTCTTATCGCTTGTACTAGTATCAAGGAAGGTAACTTTCATGCGTCACTAAATATCACTGAAGGGAAAGGGTTTGCGAGGGACTGTTGAGCAAAGAAAGGAAAGGCCTTCCCTTGTGTTGTGTCTCGCTAAAGAGGAAAGCACTCATATGTTCGAATACGTGTTGGTGACGTGGTTAGGTTATGTGTTGAGGCATTATCTAATCCCTCTATCTTGTCATGGTGGGTTGCATGACACGATGATATCGCATTTGGTGTAATGTAGGTGTGCATAAGTAGACTATGTGAATGTTCAAGTTGTGGTTATGCATGCATAAGTTCTTGCACATATGCATAATTGTGCTAGTAACTGCATGTGTTGATTGCATTGTGAAAATGCATGCTTTTGTTGATAATTCTTATATGATGAACAATATTTCACAGTAGTTAAATATGTTAACAACTAAAAGTGATTGAGTTATTAGTGTGATATAATTTTATGATCATTTCACATGTTGTTGAGAATGTAGCAATGAAAAGAATATATGCTTAAATACTCATGTTTTGTTTGGTTGGATGAAAACTCTATCAAGAAGGGCTTATTACATGTAGAGTTGTCTTGGATATGGCCATGAGAGTAAGACCATAATGAAAATTGGTTGTTGTTGCATGTGAAGGCCAACATTATGAGAGATGTCTCATATTTGTTAAATATGTTCATTGATGAAAATTGGTTGCCACCACATGCAAAGGCCAACATTATGAGAGATGTCTTGTATTTGTCAAATATGATTGCCATATGAAATAGATTCAAAATTCTGATTGAAATTTTGAAGATAATATCTCATGGTAGCTGAATTTAAATGATACATGTGAGATGATGAATCGGCCTAATGATGTAGATGACAACTGCTATAAACTTGAAGCATGAGGGGGATGCTATTGTGATGATATTAGAACCATGTGGTTTCCTTGATCACCTTGAGCTAGTGATTGTTTTGAGGTTACCAATGGGATTCCTTGGAAATAAATATCGCAAAGTATATGATCTTCTTGCATGTGAAAACTTTGGTAAATGATTGATCACATGAGGGACTGTCTAGCAGAGAAGGGAATGTTTGGGCCTCCATGGGTGAGTTGTTGCAAGGAAGAGGAGACTTGAATGAATATCCCATGTGAGATTCATGACATATGTTGGTTGGGACCAAGATGCAATATATTTTGGGCTTGTTAGAGAAGAGAGTATAGTGAATCTCACTTGTGGCAGCCATGTGAAGTAAACATTTATTTATATAGATAAGTGAAGGGCCAAACTTGTATATTGTATCCTGTATTGTGAATATATATGCTTTGGTGATGAATTTGAAATTATCACGAATGGAATAATCATCACAAAGAAATGGCCATTACATTCATGTTTTCTTTTGATGTTTGATATAGCTATATGTTGAAATGAAGAGGCCTTTGAAACATCTCAAGGAAGTGAAAATAATTGTTGAACATTGTTGTTTAAGGTAGCAAAAAAAAAAAAGGCAGGTTTGAAATGGAGAGGGTAGCATTGCAGATGTAGGTGAAGAATCAAGATATGGTTTCATTGATGGAATGAAAGGTTCACCAAGTACAATGTTATTCCAAGGGGGAGGGGAATGCAATGCCCTTGGTTTCAACCCCTAAATTATAATATGTTAAGCCATGCATTATTCATACAATGCATTTTATGTGATGAGAGTCAAGCCTTGTGGGTTGAGTTAAATGACCTTGCATGTAATATTGTAAATGCATTGTGTTATCCCCATTTCTTAGGGATAACTAAGGAGATGATGTCTTGAGGCCCTTAGGTTGTAGACATGGAGTACCGAGAGACATATGAATGAAATCCTCCACATGCACAAACAAAGACCCACCTCACCACCATAGGTGTCAGGTTCATCATGAGGGTATCCACCACATCAGCTAGATTCCAGAAGACATTGGGTCTTGCTCCATGAGGTACAAGTTAGGTATTATGGTGAGTATCATTTCAATATTTGAGGCACTTGAGTTTGTTGTATTCAAAACTGCTTTTGATTATGTAACGTCTGCTTGGAAAGTATGCTCTTTGCCCTGTTTCACCTTGGTGGTTGACATTGTGCCCTAGTAAGTGGTCACCCTCAAGGATAGTTTTGTTATTAGGAGGTCCCCTTGACAGGGCATCGTGTTGTTCCTAACCATACTTACCGCTTTCCACACTTCATCCCCTCATCTCCTTATCTTTTGGGATTTTTGGGTGTACTGACCCAAGAAGGGATTATCCCTCATTTAATGGGAAGAAGGAGTTGAAGGCCTAGAGGGTTGTAGCTGGAAAAAGATAAAAGTCAATCATGAACCTTCTAGATGCTCGCCCAGGGATCCCAAGGACAATGAAATGTCTCCCGTAAGAAATTGATGGGACACATGAAAAATAACTAATACAAAATGTCAACCAAGGTGGAGCGTGTGTGGGCAATGTTTTTCAAGCTTAGGTAGAAGCCCCACACATTGTCTTCAACTTGCGAAAGCATGATGTGACCAAAGTAGAGTCAAGGTGGGCATTGTTTTTCATGCCTAGGTAGAAGCCCCACCTTGGCTTCAACCTGGAAACATCTTAAAAGAACAAAAGGAAATAAATGGGCTTGGAAAAAGATTGCATAAAAAATGAAGGTGCAACAAACCCTCTACAAAGGCATCTGTAAATGAGACACTACAATCCCTTGTATGTCATGAACCCCATACCCAAAAGTCTTGCCCCCATCCATGTCACTTTGTCCACATGACCTAGAGAGGGGTCCACATGGGAAAAACTCCTACACTTAAGGTACAAATCACCCAATAGGTCACTTTGTCAACCCTCCCATACCCAAACTTGGCAAAT
>CBVK0100098113.1:0-35363 GCA_900067695.1 Picea abies
AATGAGATGTATGGATAAGATATGTAAAAAATTATTAAAAATAAATTTAGGATAAGATATTGGAAGTAGTTTCAGTTCAAGGTATAGTGGTTTCGGCTTCTCTAGACCCTATTAGAGATTGGGTGTGCTAGTTGTTTCAGGGGGTTGGAGGTTCAGGCTTTTGACTCAAGTATGGTCTATGACAAGACAACCCCTCTATTTTCTTCTCATGTGGATAACTTATCTAACATACCCCCATTTTTGGAAGACTTGTCTTCAGCATGTATTTTAAATGATCATTTATCAGTGATAGGAGGTGACTTGAACTTCACCCTGTCCCTTAGGGAGGTTGAGGGCCCATACCCTAGGGAAGACCGTCAAGGGGGTTTCTTTCATGATTTTCTTGTAAATCATCATCTGGTTGACATGGAACCGAGCAAGCTTGTTCCAACTTAGCGCAACTTTAGAACAGGTAGAGAGGAAGTAGCAAAGCTTTTGGATAGATTTATTATTGCGGAGGCCTTGTTGAGAATGGGTTTAAGGTTCAATTCAGTAGTAGAGGAAGGCGAGAGCTCTGATCACAAACCGATCTCCTTGTTGTGTAAATTCATATCAGAGGCACCCCCTGCCCCCTTAAAAATAAATCAAGTTTGGCTGGAGGATGTTGATTTTAGAAAGTTGATAGGTGAAAGATGGGTCAAAATCTCTCCCTTGGTTCCTGATCCAATGATGATGCAATTCGTAGCTAATCTAAAGAGGCTTAAGGAGGCAATTAAACAATGGATTATGGTATGGAGAGCCAGAAGTCATAAGGAGATTGTGGAAATAGAACAAAGTGTCTCTAGGCTCCGAAGCAATATAGATGAAGGTGCTCTCAGTGATTCGTTGCTAAAAAATCTCAAAATCTTGGAGGAGAGAAGAGCCAATTGGTTGAAGAACAAGGAGTTACAATGGAGGAAGAAGAGTTGTGCCCTCTGGATCCAAGCAAGAGACAATAATCCAAAATTATTCCATAATTTTTCCAACCTCAGGAGAAACTTAAACTCAATATGGGAAATTAAGAATGAAGAGGGTGTGTTGGTTAGCTCCTTTCAAGAAAAAGATGAAGCGGGAGCTAGTTTCTTCGAAGCTCTCTTTAAGGCCCCGACGGATTTCCAAATTCAGGAAACTCTCAAGGCAGTGATCAACCTTCCCTCCATCTTGTCGGAGGAAATGAACTAGGCTTTGAGTGCCGAAGATACAGAACCTAAAGTGGGTACAACTCTATCCTCTATGCAAAGCGATAACAACCCTGGGCCAGATGGGTTCACAATGGATTTCTTTAAATCCTTCTATGAGTTTATGAAAGAAGACTTATTGGAAGTAATAAAGGAGTCACAGAGGATAGGAAGAGTCCATGGAGCTTTAAATTCAACCTTTCTCTGCCTTATACCCAAGAAGCAAGATGTAGTTTCCTTTGATGATTTTCACCTGATCTCTTGTTGTAATGTGGTGTATAAGTTGCTTGCTAAGATCATTGTTAGAAGGCTCAGACCTATTTTTAGTGAGGTAATTAGGGAAGAACAATTTGGTTTTCTCCCCAACCATTAAATTCATGATCTTGGGGGCAAGGCCCAGGAAGTTCTCCATCCAGTCATAAAAAAGAATATTAAGGCCACTATTCTTAAATTGGATTTGTCCAAAGCATATGATAGAGTTAGTTGGACGTTTCTACGTCTGGATCTTCTTCAAATTGGCATGTCAGTGGGAGAGGTAAACTGGATTATGGGGTGCATTCAAAGTGAAACCTTTTTTGTACTCATCAATAGGTCTCCCTCCCATTTTTTCAGAGCCTCAAGTGGTCTCCATCAAGGATGTCCTATGTCTCCTATCTTGTTTCTCTTGATTTCTGAAGGTTTAAGTAGACTAATTAAAGATGCATGTAATCACGACTCCTTGAAAGGGTTCAAAGTTTCGAAGACTGAGATGATCTCTCATCTCCTTTTCATCGATGACGTCTTATGTAGTGTCAATGGATCCTTGGGAGATGTCTCGGAAATAAAATGAATACTGGACCTCTATTTTCGAGCTATAAGCATGCTGATCAACTTGGAGAAATCCTGTGTCATTATTAATAAGTGATTTGAAGCAGGAGACAATTCTTTTTTATCCTTAATTCTAGCTCAAAGAAGGGCTCTTGAATCCAGGTTTAAATACCTTGGCTTTCATCTCAAGCTGAATATATCGCAAAGAAGATTGGGGTTGGCTTATTCACAAAGTGGAGGTGAGAATTTCTATATGGACGAACAGACTATTTTCAAGAGGAGGAAGGATCATATTAATCAAGTCGGTTTTGGAGGGTATTCATGTGTATTGGAATTCTATAGTAGTCATTCCTAAGGGAATTTTGGACAAGATCCATGGGTTAAGCTTCAAATATCTGTGGAGTGGGAACAATATTCATGGAGGATAACATTTACCCAGTTGGAAATCCATCGCCCCTCCTAAGGATTATGGGGGGTGGCGAATCAAGGATATTCAAACCTTTACCTAAGCTTCGGCTGGAAAGAATCGTTGGTGCCTCACTCAATCTAATTCACTTTGGGTAAGGGTTATGTGCTCAAAATATTTTTCGAGTCTTAGTATTGATGAATGGTTTCTCACTTCAATCAAATCGTCCAAAGGATCTATAGCTTGGAAAGTGTTTGTAGAGGCTTTCCCTTTGGCGGGCCCTTGGATGGTTTGGACAGTGGGGAATGGGTGTCATATCAGGGTTGGTTTGGACCCTTTGTTCACTGGAAACTGGTTTAGACTATCAGAACCTTTGTTGAATCATATGTGTGAAGCCAACATTTCCTTTTTATTAAGTGCTTGTGTGGGTGAACCTCAGATAAGAGGTAGATTCGAGTGGAAGGACTCGGCCTCGTTGGGTCTCTCAGGAGATTTGGTAGAAGAATGCGACTCTTATATTTATCCACCATGCAAAAACTCTATAGCAATCATCAGGGAGATCGAGGATTCATTGTGTTGGTCGATGAATTCTAAGGAGAGGTCTTTCAATGAAAAACTCAGATATAAAGCTGGTTTTGAAGCTAGTCAAGAGGTGCCACCCTTGTGGTGGTGGAAACACCTTTGGTAGCTAAAAGTACCTCTTCGATGCAAGCTTACTTTATGGCTTGACCTAAAAAATAAACTCCTAACTTGGGACAATGGAATTAAAAGGGGTTGGATCGGTCCTAACCGTTGTGCTCTATGTAAAGATGAAGAAGAAATTGTGTCTCACTTATTTGTTTCTTGTACGTATGCATGTAAAGTAGAAATTGTTAGAATATAGAAGATTGTGTGCTCATTTTACCATTGACGATACCCTCGTCACCCAACCATAGGCTAAAGCCACCCTCCGAGTACCTTAACCTTGATTGAGAATTACTCCTGAAGCAAACCCTAGGCTGGATAGCCAAACAAGGTGTAGCACATCTTCCTCCAAGGATAGTGCACCAACAATAGTTGATCAGATAGTCCAAACCCTAGCCAAGAGATAGTCCAAGGCAATACTAAAATTGGTTGTTGTAGCAACTGCACCTGCAACTCTCCTCCACACGTGCGCACCAAACTAGGAACTGCAGTGCGCACCAGTTTCTCTCTGCAATTCTGAGATGTGTCAAATGAGAACTGGTGCCCTGTATTTATAGTGGTTCTGCCAGATTTGTTGGGGCCGACTTCTCCTTCTGGATGTGTCTATTCAGTATATTATGATTATTTCTGGCCGACTTCTTCTCTTGGAGGCTAATAACCTAATATAAATTATCTTCTTGAGCCAACAAGACTTCTAGGGCTATTAGTCAACTCATTAGGGTTTTCTCTTACTTTTCAAAGTCTTCTATTCTCATTAGGTTCACATGTGGAGGTAAATACCTCCTGCAGCTACCATAATATTAACACTCCCTCCTAGCTAGGGAGGTATTTCAGGTAATGGTCTTGAGCACAAAAACATCCCATTTACCCGGTAGCATCAATATAGTTATCTAGACTATCTCATGACTAGATCATGAGCATCACCATCACCATCAGCTGCATCATCTCTCGAAACCATACTTCATCTGAGTAATTAGACATGATGCTGGATAAGTCACTCACACCATAGAGTGATACAAGATCCACTCTTATAATCTAGAGGAGTAAATGCTCTGAACCAATTTCCGTCTGGAAAATCTCTGTTCATCATTCGTCTGGATGGTGATTATTTCCAATAAACTGTTGATAGTCTTCAAGGTAGTTAGAAAAAAAATAGAACACAACTGTGTCTATCCATAGTAGTACATAACTACAATCCAGTGGTTCACTACCACACCAAGTAACACACAAGTACTTGATCAACAACGTATAGTCATGAACAATGGAACATATCCACCACAATAGTCTTCATCTACTGCCATACAGTCTTCATAACAAACATTTGATAGCAACCTGCATCAAAACAATGTTATGATATAAACTGAATCATCTGGGCCAATCTTTCACTCATATCTATGAGCTCTGAAACAATATCTGCGTCAGGAACAGTGGAACATATCCACCACAGTAGTCTACATCTAATGTCATATAGTCTTCATAACAAACATCTAATAGAAACCTGCACAGAAACAATGTTATGATATAAATTGAATTATCTGGGCCAATCTTTCACTCACATCTGTGAGCTTTGAAATAATATTTGCCTCAAAGTAGAATAATGAGATATCTAGACTATTCTTCTCAAGCAAGGAAGAATAATTGTCCTATCTTCTGAACCTGGACCATTCCCCACCCTGGGCCATTCTTCCTACACTAATCAAAGTGCACCCTAGAGAGAATGTATAACCCTAAGGAATGTTGAGTCTGGACCATTCCCCACCCTGGGCCATTCCTCCTACACTAATCAAAGTGCACCTTGGAGAGAATGTATAAACCCTAAGGAATGTCTGTCCCTGATTGTTGAGCCTGGACCATTCCCCACCCTGGGCCATTCCTCCTACACTAATCAAAGTGCACCCTGGAGAGAATGTATAAACCCTAAGGAATGACTGTCTGGACCATTTCCTCTGTTAACCACAAGAGGAAAATACTATCCTGCATCAACCTCCAAAACAGACCATTCCTCATGTTAACCACAATGAGAAATCGTTGTCCGACGAGGTGGGCCAGTCTTCTTGAGTAACCCTCAAGAAGAGAGTCTGCCCTAGACCACTACCCATGTTAACCACAATGGGAATTCGTTGTCTATGATACATCAACAATCATACTACTTCCCATATTAACCACAATGGAAAGTGACTATCCATCAGAAGTCTCAATCCACTTTTCGAACAAGAAAGCATTTGTCCAAGATGGACTATTTTTCAAATTTAAAGATGAATGTTTTCAATAATGTTTTCAGTGCTCCCTCCTAACTTGGAGAGTCATTTCTTCCTTTTTCAATAAGAAGGAATTTGTTTCCATGAGCGCTAGCTTGAGTACGCAAACTCTTTCACCTTGGATATAAGTTTTACCAAAATGTCTGCTTATCTGCTCATCTGTGGAGATATGTATTGGAGAATCATTTTCTCCTTTCTAGACTTCATCATGGATAATGTAATGCTTGATTTCAAATTTACTTTAGTCTGGAACATTGTGAAGGCTTCATGTAGATCTGAACTATAGAGTATATCATAGTTGGAAAACTAGAACATATCCATGTGGCACTTCTTCTATCATCATGAGATCTGATCTACTGAGTAGTCATCTTGATGTTATAGGAAATCTTCACCACACTTCTGTTGTGCACTGGAATTTCTCCACCAAGTTATCTTCTTCTATATGTGTACATGAGTCTCTTTCTGGTATGCCTCAAGGTCTTCAGATTTCTCTTCATACACTCTTTATTCAATTTCTCGGGAGAACATTCTTTGTATTCATTTGATGTAGAACTCCAACTCATGGATGTTGTGGATGATATAATGACTTATGTAGAGATAAGTCTGGTTTGCTGGAAAAAGTAATCATCATAGTCTTCTCCCTCCATCTGGGAGAACCTCTAGTTCTAGATCTTCACAATGCTATCATTCATAAGTCTTCCATACATTGTTTTTTATCACGACTTTCAGTTCCTCTGCTTGATTTCTTTTATTGAGTTCATATCAGGCTGGTAATCTTTTGATTCTTAATATTATCACTGGTTGTTCTGGATTTTCTTTCTTTCTTGGAATCTTCATGTTCTTCTTCATGTTTTTCTTTAGCTCTTGGGTCCATGGAGTTTCTTATAGATTCCATGCCCTAGAGATTCCACTTCTTCCTTTTATCATAGGATCACGGATCTAGATGGACAACCAGGAATAATTTTAAGGCTTCTCTTCGAACAAGTCTTCTTCTGTGATTGAACTGAACACGTACTGTCATTCATGGTTGCTACCATGGATATATATATTTCATCATCTTCAATGGATCATAGGATTAGCTCCCTCCTAACCCTTGCTTCATGTAAGAGTGCATATAATCAGCTCCCTCCATCTAACAGAGTCCATGCTTCCATCTGCATCCTTATTGTCTTCTGCAATATATAATTTGCTTTCTTGTCTAACAGAGTCCATGCTTTTGTCTTGTTGTCTTCTACAAAACGTCACAAGTCTTTTTCCAATTTCCTCTCGATTGCTGACTTCTTTCTATCTTTGCTTCTTCTAAGTCTCTTCATGATTGATTCGTCTTATCTTGCCATAACTTCCACATGATTTGTATTTCATTCTTTCATGTGTATTATCTAATGATATCTATTTTCATCTTGTTTGTTCTTCCATAGGTATAGTTCTTCTTGGAACACATTATCTTCCAAGAGATAGATACACAAGATATGTACATAGATGATACAAACAAGATATGTACAAAAAATAAGAAGAGTGTTGTTACCTTTTAGAAGAAGAATTCTCTTCCATCCTGCTTAGTCTTCTTTGTAGGTTATGTCACACAACCACTACAACAAGTTAGATTTTTTGTCTTTTTCTTTGAGGAACAAAATCCTCAAGACTTCTATGGGGCCTAGTGCAGACCCTCTTTTCCCTTACCCTCCTCCAAATGACCATAAGCTAGCCTTAGTGCAAGCACCTTTCACAACTCGCGAGTCGGGAATCAAGACTCTTGACTCCCTTTTCTCCAAACACCGATACCCGAGATGCTATACGGGTATGGCTCTCTCTTACTAGAGCCTCCTACATGTAACCGTAGGCTAGGAAAAACACTAGCACCACTCACAACCTCACCAGTTGAGGTGTTGAGCTCTCGTGCTCCTCCTTCATGAATCCCCGAGATGCGAGAGGTCAATGTTGTGTGGACTCTGCAAAAAATACATGCACACTCCACTTGTCAACCCCGCTATACTCTACTCACGAGCTGTGTCGCCACCACCTGTCGCACGAGACCTTGGATCTCGGCATTTCGCGGCCTTAGTGATCAAGGTGAAGCTTCTTCATCTTGTGAAACCCCGAGCCATGATAAGTCAACAGTGGGTTGACTCTTTCCTAGTGTGACACGTGTCCACCACCAGTTATCCTCTTCCTAGGTTAAATACCAGCGTTACTCGCATCTCACGACTTCGTGAGTTGGAGTGTTGAGCCCTCATGCTCCTCCTTCGCGAGTTCCTAAGATAGGATTAGTCAACAATGGGTTTACTCCTTCCCACGCGACATGTGTCCATCACCTGTCGCCCGTTCCCACCTTTCTCTAGGCGCTTTTTGTTATGCCACCTGTCAACCACGTGATCCCCACTTATGGATGGGTCACATGTTTTCACGAGCCCTCGGCGCTCGGCACTTCGTGACTTCTACAATCGAAAAGAAACTCTCTCAAGTTCTGAACCCCCGATAGACGATACCCATGAAGGTTTTGATCCAACGGTTCTCCCGTACCTTGGATCCAACGGTCAAAATCACGTCGCGATCTCACAAATCGTGAGTTCATGCAGCCCTACCCTTGACCACTCTGAGTCATGAGTCAGCGAAATGTTGATCTCCTGCCTATACAAAGGCTAAGATCGACAGTCAATAGAGCTCTGTTAGATCCTTGGATCTATGGTCCGGGATCCTATCGCTACATGCGAAGGCTGAAAGGGTCAAGGTGTTAACGCCTATGCTCATTCTCTAGATCCATTGGTCTCGAAAAATCTGGGGTATTCCCGAAAGGATTCCGACCATTCGTCAACCAAGTGATGGGGTATTCTCTCTCTTTCTATAATTGGGCTCGCTATCCCTTCTGAGCTTGAATCATGAAATTGAACTTCTCGGGGCTTCAAACTCCCACGAATCTGAGACCCTAGAGAGCTACCCTTCTGGCCCCAGACTTAAACATTTGTATAGAAACCAACGATGACATATAAGCATACACATGCATCCATTATTTCCAGTTTAAAACACCAGGAAATCAATCTACACAGAAATCATTATGGGGATATAAACACATGCATGTATTCATGATATTTAGTTTGAAATACAAGGTATTAAACACTTATCAAATCTACTAGGCGTGATGCAATTGCTGAGAGGGGTGCTCCTTTCCACCCAACCGTAGGCTTAGTGACTCCAAACGGATTTACCACTAACCACCCCTGAGCTAGACCACGATGCTTTGAGGTTCAGTATCCGACTTCCATCTCAACAAAAATCAAGGACGAAGGTTGCTCTCCTTCTCCTGATACAAGAAAAATAATCGAGGACGAAGGTTACTCTCCTTCTCCTGATACAAGAAAAATAATCGAGGACGAAGGTTACTCTCCTTCTCCTGGTATTCAGAACTCCCTACGTTTCTAGGGTTTTCTCCAGTTCTCTTCTGTGATCCCCATCGCATGCACTGCTCTCCCCCTTGCCACATTTCCTCTCTTGCCAATTTCTGGCTGCAAGGTTGTGTGTGGCGCAAATTCCGTCATCCGTGGTCAGGTCTGAGGGTTGTTACGGATGGGCGGTTCACTCCCATCCCCTCATTAACTCTTGAGGAGACTCCCCACCTACTAATCTGATGGGAAATCCATTCCAGGATCAGGGAGCTGCTTCGATTTGTGAGAAAGTATAAACCAGTACAATACTGGCTCGGTGGAATTTAACGCAACCATTCTAGGTCCCTTCCACCACCTCTCATTAGCCATCGTGGTCTCTTTTAACATATCCCCCTCTCAACATTCATGCAACACATAGTCATTATATAATATACATTCATTAACCTTTTATGCAAAGGTCCATCAAATCAAACATTCACATCTTTGATTTTGCCATAGTTCTTGGCCAACATAGTTATTTTTACATACTGGGGGAAACAGGGTGTTACAGGTTCCTTTTCTTCAGCAATTGATGCTTCGTGTTTCTCCTTCCTTCTCTTTAGATCAGGACAATGATTCTTGTAGTGACCATACTTTTGACAGTTGAAGCATTGTACTTCTGAAATGTCTTTCTCTTGATTTTGCTTCCTCCTTGAGCCAAACATCCTTTTGTTCCTGAAGTTCTTGAATCTTGCTGTGAAAGCTTGATTTTCGTACTTCTTTTGGGGTTTCTTTTTTGCATTTATCCTTGATTCTTCTTGAGCACAACAAGTCCAAAGTTCTTCAAATGTTGGGTACTCCTTCCTTGTGTTCATGCTTGCGGCAAATGCATCCCATGTCTTGGGAAGACCATTGAGTACTATGTTCACCAATTCCTTTTTTGAAGTGATCTCTTCAATAGCTTGTAGTTGATCTCTTAACTGGGAGATCCTTACAAAGTATGATGTTATGCTGTCGTCATCATTCATCTTCATGTTACGAAGCTCATTCTTCAGACTCATAACTTGTCCAATGTTTTTGACTGAGAAGAGATTTGTTAAGGCATCATACATCTTCTTTGATGAGTCAAGATGGGAGATGTAGGGTATCAAGTGGTCTTTTATGGAATCCACTATGATATTCATAGCATTGATGTCAACATATTTGAACTTCTCCATAGTTGCAACGTTCTGTGGTTCCTTCTATTTTCCTTCTTCAAACTTTGGCTTCACGATCTTTCCTTTCATGATATCCAACACTTTATCCTTGGCAAGGTTGAGGTTGATCCTTGTCTTCCATGCTTTGAAGTTAGAGGCTCCATATAACTTGTTCTCAGACTTCATAGAGTTAATCATGGCTGCTTGACTTGGTCAAACCCTAGTTTTGACTAGAAATTCAAACTTCATGTCTTGGCTTGCTGAGAGTATTAGGGGATGTGCTAGGCTAGGGCGCACTGATCTGTCGAAAGATTAGGTCAATATCTTCACTTAAGGTGCCTTAATGAGATGATTAGGGTTTTTGCAACTGCTCCTGCTAGTAACCCTAGTGGCAGTGTCTTGGGAGTTGCTTCTACTAGTAACCCTAGCAGCAGTTCCTAAGCGATCTCAATATCCTAGCGGCTATGTTTCCTTCCAACGTTTAGACTGAATGAAAGAGGTGTGGGCTCATAACCTATTAGAATATAGAAGATTGTGTGCTCGTTTTACCATTGATGATACCCTTGTCACCCAACCATAGGCCAAAGCCACCCTCCGAGCACCTTAACCTTGACTGAGAATTACTCTAGAAGCAAACCCTAGGCTAGATAGCCAAACAAGGTGTAGCACATCTTCCTCCAAGGATAGCACACCAACAATAGTTGATCAGATAGTCCAAACCCCAGCCAAGAGATAGTCCAAGGCAATACTGACACTGGTTGCTGTAGCAGCTGCACCTGCAGCTCTCCTCCACACGTGCACACCAAACTGGGAACTACAGTGCGCACCAGTTGCTCTCTGCAATTCTGAGATGTGTCAAATGAGAATTGGCGCCCTGTATTTATAGTGGTTCTGCCAGATTTGTTGGGGCCAACTTCTCCTTCTGGATATGTGTCTATTTAGTATATTATGATTATTTATGGTTGACTTCTTCTCTTGGAGGCTAATAACCTAATATAAATTATCTTCTTGATCCGACAAGACTTCTAGGGTTATTAGCCAACTCATTAGGGTTTTCTCTTGCTTTCTGGAGTCTTCTATTCTCGTTAGGTTCACATGTGGAGGTAAATACCTCCTGCAACTACCATAATATTAACAACAACTATCATCAAATCAAATCTGGTGGCAAAGTCAGATTGGAATAGGGGAAACCTTGAAGAATGCACCAGAAAATGGTTAATGGATCGCTTTATTTCCCTTTATGTTGGTCTTCCAAGCATGTTGGTCTCAAACCTATGGCGGGTGTGCAACTCATCCATTTTCTAAGATACTTTTGTGCCTCCAAAAATTACTACTACTATCATGCTAAGTCAAGTTGTCAAGTTTAAGATCCTAGAGATTCGAGAAGAGGTGCCCCATTATTCCTGCTCTAGATTTCGGTACCCTGTAGGGTTATTTTGATGGAGCATCTCAAGTCCATCCTCCTAAATGTGGGGTCAGTGTGGTTCTATTCATTAGCTAGTCCCATTACATTTACATCAGATATGCTCCTAGGGGTGGAACAAATAATCGTGCAGAGTTTATAGCTATATGGACCCTTCTGAATACAACCAAAGAGAAATATATCAACAAGATACAGGTTCTAGGGGACTCAAAGCTGGTAATCGACTGGGTCCAAGGGAAAATAAACATCCAAAATATCAAATTGGATTCAATTATGAGAGACATCAATATCACATTCCAGTCTTTTGTGTGGATGTCGTTTCATCATATTTTAAGGGAACTAAATTCCAAGAATGATGAGTTATCCAAGAAGGCCCTTCATCTTCACATTGGCACTTTCATTTACTATGAATGTTTTGATGGCGTAGAAACAAAAGTGATGGAATTCAGATTCTAGTTTCTCTTGTTTTATGGGTGGAACTGTATTATGTGTGGAACTATATGAAATATGTTTCTGTATGACATGTAAAGACAAGAATGTTTTTTGTTTTTTTTGATAGGAATAGTAGCGAAAAGTATAGACATGAAACTGATCTAGCTCCGGGTTTTGAAAGGAGCCTTGTCAAGCCTTTTCAAACACTATAATTGTATATTCTTTTTGAATATAAAGGCTTTTTTCCTTGGGAAAAAAAATAGGATAAGATATTATTAAAAATAAAATTCAAGATGTGGAACATTGTTGTTGATGACGATGATGATGCTTAACATCCATTGAGACCGAATTGGTCTATTAGACCTTAAGAGGGTAAGGGATTACTTGCAGATCATTATAATTTTGTTTATGTGCCCTCGTAAAGCATTAAGAGAAACTTTCCAAAATCACCATAGTTTTGTTGAGTTAAAAGGTTAGGAAGGTAGGTAGTGTGACAAATATTTTGAAATTGAGATCTAATCTGGGTATAGGATGGACAATCTAACAGAAAGTTATTTTCATCTTCAACCTTCTTAGTGTCACAAAGGTGACACACTCTTTCATCCCAAGACATTTTAGGAATTGACTAATGCCTAGTTTCACTACAGAGCTTGTGAGAATTTGTTCTTATCTTAACAATGGTTATTGTTTACTTTACAATTGTCGAAAAAGAGAGATAATTTTGATCTTCTAGATTAGGGTTGATTACATCCTTATAATACCTTAATTTTCTTTTTTCCTCTAACTCTTTATCACACCACATTTTCTCCTTGAATTTTGACTTAATGATATTTTTAATATTATCCTTATTCTGCAAAATGGTGTCTTCCATGATTCCCCAATGGCTTAGCCAAGACTGGGCATCTTTATGCCATCCTTGCTTGAGTTGAAGGTGGTTGCAATTTGATTTTGAAGCAATTTTAGGAAGCCTCTTGTATTCCATGTTGTTTAACTTGTTCTTATACATTAGGTATCTAGTCATAACCGTGCTCTCAATGGGGGAAAGGCTTGCCTCTAAGAGGAGGATGGGATAGGGTGTATTTCCTTTAATTTTGAGATTATAGGTTATAAAATTCTTTTGGGTTTGCTCTATATTTGTCCAGGATTCATGAGAGATACTGCATCCCTAGACTTAGCATCCATGTAGAATAACATGCGTAAAAAGAGTCTCAAAGAGGAGTTTCTTCTTATCCCAATTATTAATGTATATGTATATGTATATGAAACAAAGAATTTGTTGCTTTTCAGTGAAAGAAAGTTACTTAAGATGAGATTTTCTTTGTTTGTTTCCATATAATTCTAGATTGTTAGATTATTTGAATACTGATATTTTTTGTTTTTGCCAGGTTTCTTTGCTCATCTGCCCCACTCAAGTCAAGTCAATACATCCGGTTTCTTCGCCACTCTGCCCACTCAAGTTGATTTCTTCTCCCATGTGCCTTGCTCAACTCAAGTCGATTTTCTTAATAATTCTCCATTTTTTCTCCATTGAAATGAATACTGAGATTTTTTTCTTTTTCCCAGTTTCCTCGCTCCTCTGCCCCCACTCAATTCAAGTCAATACGTACAGTGGATTTCTTCGCCCCTCTGCCCATCTCAGGTCCAGTCAATATTCTCTCTGAGATGTTTTTATGCCAATGACTGTTTAAAAGAAAGTTTATAAGCATCATTAATAAGTAATTAGATATATATTTTATTACAACAATTCTAAATATAATTAAAAAAATAATAGTAAATTTATTTTAAATATTGAAATTTAAAAATGATATTATTTATATAAAGTCTACATATATTTAACTACATAAAAATGTACTTAATTATTGTATTGGTAGGAAAACAAAGTGAATAACCAATACATAAGAGGGAGATATATAATATTTATAATTAATATATATAAGAGGGAGATATATAATATCTATAATTAAATATATTAATTGATCCAATATAATATAAAAAATAAAAACTCTAATATAAATGAGATGTATGGATAAGATATGTAAAAAATTATTAAAAATAAATTTAGAATAAGATATTGGAAGTGGTTTTAGTTGAAGGTAAAGTGGCTTCAGCTTCTCTGGACCCTATTAGAGATGGGGTATGCTAGTTGTTTTAGGGGGTTGGAGGTTCAGGATTTTGACTCAGGTATGATCTATGACAAGAGGACCCCTCTATTTTCTTATCATGTGGATAACTTACCTAAAATTGCTCCTCATGTCAAGACCATGGTCCCGCCTTTGCTTGGTCCTTTGTCCCCACCATCCTAGCCTTCGTCGCCAATTGTAGGGGAGTATCTCCCTGTTTTTCCCACACCCCCTGTTCCTGAGGGCTTGGAAGTTGGTGCAGACCTCCCTCCTCTGTAAAAATGTGTAGTTCATGGATGAACAATTGGTATTTTAGTTCAGTGGATGCAGAAGGTATGTCAGGTGGTCTCTTACTAGGTTGGAGACTGGACTTCAAAGCCATTTCTTCCTCAGTGTGTCAGACGTCCATTTTTGTAAAATTAAAGCATAAAGATTGTTTGTTTGATTTTTCGGTGGTGAATATCTACCATCCATACTCAGACAAACCCCCATTTTTGGAAGACCTATCTTCAACAAGTATTTTAAATGATCCTTTGTTAGTGATAGGAGGTGACTTGAATTTCACCCTGTCCCTTAGGGAGGTTTGGGGCCCGAACCCTAGGGAAGACCATCAAGGGGGTTTCTTTCATGATTTTCTTGTAAATCATCATCTGGTTGACATGGAACCGAGCAAGCTTGTTCCAACTTGGCACAACTTTAGAATAGGTAGAGAGGAAGTATCCAAGCTTTTGGATAGATTTCTTATTGCAGAGGCCTTGTTGGGAATGGGTTTCAGGTTCACTTCAGTAGTAGAGGAAGGTGAGAGCTCTGATCACAAACCGATCTCCTTATTGTGTAAATTCAGATCAGAGGCACCCCCTATTCCCTTAAAAATAAATCAAGTTTGGTTGGAGGATGTTGATTTTAGAAAGTTGATAGGTGAAATATGGGTCAAACTCTCTCATGCGGTTCCTGATCTAATGATGATGCAATTCATAGCTAATCTCAAGAGGCTTAAGGAGGCAATTAAACAATGGATTATGCTATGGAGAGCCATAAGTCATAGAGAGATTGTGGAAATAGAATAAAGCATCTCTAGGGTCTGAAGCAATATAGATGAAGGCACTCTTAGTGATTCATTGCTAAAAAATCTCAAAATCTTGGAGGAGAGAAGAGCCAATTGGTTGAAGAATGAGGAGTTAGAACGGAGGAAGAAGAGTCATGCCCTCTGGATCCAAGCAAGAGACAATAATACAAAATTATTTCATAATTTGTCCAACCTCAGGAGAAACTTAAAATCAATATGGGAAATTAAGAGTGAAGAGGGTGTGTTGCTTATATCCTTTCAAGAAAAAGCTAAAGTAGGAGCCAGTTTCTTTGAAGCTCTCTTTACGGCCCCGATGGGTTTCCCAATTCAGGAAACTCTCAAGGTAGTGACCAACCTTCCCTCCATCTTGTCAGAGGAAATGATCTAGGCTTTGAGTGTTGAAGTTATGAAACCTAAAGTGGGTGAAACTCTATCCTCTATGCAGAGCGATAAGAGCCCTGGGCCGGATGGGTTCACAGTGGAGTTCTTTAAATCCTTCTATGAGTTTCTGAAATAAGACTTATTGGAAGTAGTAAAGGAGTCACAGAGGAAAGGAAGAGTCCATGGAGCTTTAAATTCAACCTTTCTCTGCCTTATACCCAAGAAGAAAGATGAAGTTTCCTTTGATGATTTTCAACTGATCTCTTCTTGCAATGTGGTGTATAAGTTTCTTGCTAAGATCATTGCTATAAGGCTCAGGCCTGTTTTTAGTGAGGTAATTAGGGAATAACAATTCGGTTTTCTTCCCAACCATCAAATTCATGATGTTGTGGCTAGGGCCTAGGAAGTTCTCCATTCAGTCATAAAAAGGAATATTAAGGCCATTATTCTTAAATTGGATTTGTCCAAAGTGTATGATAGGGTTAGTTGTACGTTTCTACATTTGGATCTTCTTCAAATTGGCATGTCAGTGGGAGCGGTAAACTGGATCATGGGGTGCATTCAAAGTGAAACCTTTTCTGTCCTCATCAATAGGTCTCGATCTCATTTTTTTAGAGCCTCAAGGGGTCTCCGTCAAGGATGTCCTATGTCTCCTATCTTGTTTCTCCTGATTTATGAAGGTTTGAGTAGACTAATTAAAGATGCATGTAATCGTGACTCCTTGAAAGGGGTCAAAGTTTCAGAGATTGAGATGATCTCTCATCTCATTTTCGTTGATGACGTCTTCTGTAGTGTCAATGGATCCCTGAGAGATGTCTCAGAACTAAAAAAAATATTGGACCTCTATTTTCGAGCTACAGGCATGCTGATCAACTTGGAGAAATTCCGTGTCATTATTAATAAGTGATTTGAAGTAGAAGAAAATTATTTTTTATCCTTAATTCTAGCTCAAAGAAGGGCTCTTGAAGCTGACTTTAAATACCTTGGATTTCATCTCAAGTGGGATCGATATCGTAAAGAAGATTGGGCTTGGCTTATTCGCAAAGTGGAGGGGAAAATTTCTGTGTGGACGAACAAACTATTGTCAAGATGAGGGAGGCTTGTATTAATCAAATCAGTTTTGGAGGGTATTCCTGTGTATTGGAATTCTATAGCAGTCATTCCTAAGGGAATTTTGGACAAGATCCGTAGGTTAAGCTTCAAATGTCTGTGGAGTGGGAACAATCTTCATGGAGGATTACATTTATCCAACTGGAAATCCATCGCCTCTCCTAAGGAGTATGGGGGATGAGGAATCAAGGATATTCAAAACTTTACCCAAGCTTTGGCTAGGAATAATCTTTGGCGCCTCACTCAATCTAATTCACTTTGGGTAAGGGTTATGTGCTCAAAATATTTTCCGAGTCTGAGTATTGATTAATGGTTTCCCGCTTCAGTCAAATCATCTAAAGGATCTATAACTTGGAAAGTGTTGGTAGAGGCTTTCCCTTTGGTGGGCCCTTGGACGGTTTGGAGAGTGGGGAATGTTGAAAAGTCAACAAGAAACATGTGTCTAATTTATTTTTACCTTAATTAAATTAGACAATAAATATTAATCTATTATCTCATTCATAACTGAGTGATTTGGAATTGTAACAAAATTATAAGTGTAGTTAAGTGAGTTAAGCCCAATTGCACTGGTGAGAGTTCAGTTAATCAGTTAACTCACATGCAACTGAAGATGCGTCACGGTTAACTACATGCATGCAAATCTAGTGGAGACCCAGTTGAGAAAACAGATGAAAGGGACAGTTGGATATCAGTTGTGATTTGTTCACACATGTAGTGGATATGCTTATGAGCATGTGCAAACTAGGCAATTGTATTCATTCGATTCATTGTGAGAATTCGGATTGCAGAGATTGTGCAAAGGAGGCAGGTTGTCTGGACATGGAAATTGGCGCATGTATTTGCTAATTTGTGTATGACAGTGTGAAACGATTGTATTATACTGAGAGCTCTTGGATTAGAGTTTTGTATGAGATTGTTTCATGATTCATGATATACATAATATATGATAGTGGGGTTTTTAGCTTTACACTTTCCCAGTAAAACTTTTGTGTTTTGTTTTATTGATATTTCACTTTGTGCATTGTGGTTGTGATCGTTGTTTAATTGCTTCCACAATAATAATAGTAGAAGTGATTATGTATTTAACAAGTGGCAAAAAATGTTATATCAGGAGAATTGTAGAAATACATTAATTTGTATCGAAATTTCTACATGGTATCAGAGCCACAGAGGCCACAAAGTCAAAGAAGTGAGGTGCGAACATAATTTCATTCTCGCAGGTCCCGCCTCTAGCCGGGTGCGAACTCTAGTACTGAAAACTTCTGGTGTTTTCAAGAATAGTAATTCTCACACCCTAGACAAATGTAGGGTGTGAACTTCATTGGCATTCTCACAGGAAAATACACTAGCAGGGTGCGAACTTCCCTCACCTTAACAGTGGAGCAGGGTGCGAACTTCTTGAGCATTCTCGCAGGCTACAGTGGAGCAGGGTACGAACTTCCAAGGCAAGTTCATAGGCTACACACAGGTAGGGTGCGAACTTCCCTCAGGTTGCTCTCAGGTGGGGTGCGAACCTCCCAGGGCAAGAGGAAAGTGCAGGAGTTGAGTTTTTGGTTAGAGTATGCACTTGAAGGCATCTCTAACTACATTGCTTGGAAGGACAGGATGGAGGCAGTGCTCGAAGACAATGGCTTGAAGGGTTACATTGATGCAAATGTTCCTAAGTCGGATGCGACATAAACTACAAATATTGATGTATGGAAAAAGAATGTGGTGAAGGCGAGGAGGATTGTGTTGGAGGGAGTACGAGACCACATTGTCTCAAGTCTCCATTGGAAAACCACACCACATGCAATGTGGAAGGTTTTGACAGATCTGTTCCAAAATAGTAGCAACCATAGGAAATTGGCGCTCAAAGATAAACTCAGGAAGATCAAGATGGAGAAAGGCGACACCATTCCAAAATATCTCATGAAGTTTGTCCAATGTCGGGATGAGCTTGGAAGTGTGGGAATAACAGTTGCTGCTGATGATTTGGTGAGCTTGGAGCTCCTAGGGCTTCCTAAGAGTTGGCACAATTATCAAGACTCTGTCAATGGAAGGGAAAAATTGTTGGATTGGGAATGACTGTGGTCAGATCTAGTGCAAGAGGAGTTTAGGCGAAACACTAGAGATGGATCTTCATCGAAGCATGATGATGAAGAAGATTGTGCTTTGACTGCCAAGGCAAGGAAAGGGAAAGGGAATAAATTCCAATCAAAATCCGAGTCTAAAGTCAATAATTTGGATTTGTCCAAAGTGAAGTGTTTTCACTATCACGAACATGGACATCTCGCTACTAACTATCCACGGAAGAAGAAGAACAAGACGGTTGCTAGATCTGCAACTGGTGAGGCTCTTGTCTCACAATTTGAGCTTGACTTCACTTTGATCGCATGCATGGCTTCAAGTGCATCAGGATCGGTGTGGTATTTGGATAGTGGCGCTTCATTCCACATGACGGGAGATAAAGAGTCTTTCATTGACTTGGAGGAGAAAGATATTAGAATGCATATAGAGATGGGCGATGACCGACGATACAGTGCAACTAGTATTGGTACCATTACCTTTCAAAGAGAGTTAGGTAAACCATTTCAATTGAAAAATGTTATGCATGTTCCAGGTCTGAAGAAAAACTTGGTCTCAGTCGCAATGTTGGAGGACAGAGGCTATGATGTTGTTTTTAGCAATGGTAAAGCCTACCCGTGACATAAAGCAATAGGTCAAGTCAAGAAGATAGGGATTCGAGTTAAGAATCTCTACATACCGGAGGTAGATGGCTGCAATGCCATGATAGGCAAGGCAAAAAAAGTGGTGAGCCAGGATGAGGGCGAATTATGGCATAGGAGATTAGGCCATCTTCATCATGGAGCCTTGAAGATCATGCAACAAATATCTATTGGACTTCCAAGGGGAACACTTTCTCAGTCAGATCAGTGCAAGGGGTGCACCCTAGGGAAGTATGTAAAGTCCGCCTTTCATGAAAAGGAGAATCATGCTTCGATGATCCTGGAAAGAATTCACACAGATGTGTGTGGACCATTCTTGGTTGCTTCAACAACAAAACATAGGTATTATGTTATTTTTGTTGATGACTTTTCTCATAAATGATGGATATTCTTCATGCAGAAGAAGGATCAAACATTCTCAAAGTTCTGTGAGTTTAAAGCATTGGTGGAGAAAGAGTCGAGGAAGCAAGTGAAGGCTCTAAGGAGTGATAATGGTGGAGAATACATCTCTAACGAATTCAAAGACTTCTACAGCAGAGAAGGAATTCGAAGAGAACTCATAGCGTCTCATAACCCATAGTAGAATGGGGTCGCAGAGAGAAAGAACAAAATGATTGTGGGTGCACCACGAGTGATGTTGCATGATCAGGGCCTACCAATGCATTTGTGGGAAGAAGCATGCAATACTGCAGTTTATATGCAGAACCATTGTCCTCATAGAGTACTTGTCATGAGTACACCTGAAGAAGCTTTTACTGGTAAGAAACCTGATGTTTCACATTTAAATTTTTTTGGCTCATCTGTTTTTGTGCATGTGAACAAGGATGCCAGGAAGAAGTTGGAACCAACTGCTGAAGTTAGGATATTTGTGGGGTACACAAAAACACCCCATAATTATCGTGTGTATATGATGAACAGTAAGATGACTATTATGCGACAGGATATAAAATTCAATGAGGGGAAAGCCATGCGGTTGTCGCTTGAGAGGGAGCTAGACTTGCATGCAGAAGAGGAACTACTGGTTCCCAAGGATGAGTCTCAATATGTGGATCAGCCACATGAATAGGTTCATGGAGTGGAGGAAACCACTCAAGCAGAGCCATCCATCAGAAATGGAAGAAAGCGCACCACAGAAGCTGATAGATTGAGACTAGATGCTGCACAGAATATAGGAGCCCCTATTTCACATTGCAGACAGAGACAGTCTCCTGATCGATTTGCTGGATACATGGCTCTTATGAGCAAATGTATTGTGACTAAACCATCTTCCTTTCAGGAAGCAGTGTAGGAACCCACTTGGGTTAATGCTATGGTAGAGGAGTATGACTCCATTGTCAAAAATAGTGTATGGGAAATTGTCCCAAGATCGATTGATAAATCAGTGGTAGGTTCGAGATGGATCTACAAAGTAAAGTAACCTGCTGATGGGAGTGTGGAGAAATACAAGGTCAAGTTTGTGGCCTAGGGATTCTCACAGATCAAGGGGATACATTATGGTGAGACCTTTGCACCTGTCACAAGGTACTCTTCCATAAGATCCATCATTGCACTCTTAGCGCAGATGGGCTGGCGCATTCATCAGATGGATGTTAAAACTGTGTTCCTCAATGGGATCATTGAGGAAGAAGTGTACATTGTGCAACAAGAAGGTTTTGAGACCTTTGACAGAGAGTCACATGTGTGCATACTCAAGAGAGCATTGTATGGGCTGAAGCAAGCACCCTGTGCTTGGTACACTCGGATAGACAGCTATTTCACCGAATTGGGCTTCACCAAAAGTGAAGCGGATGCAAACATATACCAGATTGTGGTGGAGGGTGAGATTTTAATCATTGTTCTTTATGTTGATGATTTAATATTGACTGGTGATAAGCAGTTGATACACTCATGCAAGGAGGACCTTGCAAAGGAGTTTGAGATGAAGGATTTGGGCCTTCTTCATTATTTCCTTGGATTGGAAATATGGCAGCGAGATGGTGAACTTTTTGTGTCTCAAGGAAAGTATACAAGAGAGATACTCGATAAGTTTCACATGGAGGGCTGCAAACCCATGGATACTCCTCTTCCAGAAAACTGGAGGAAAGAGGATGCTACTTCTGGAGAGGTAGTGGATGCTACTATCTATCGACAGTTAGTGGGTTCGCTAATGTATTTAGTGAATATGAGACCATACATTTGCTATGCGGTTAACCAGTTAAGTCAAGCGATGGTTAATCCTACCAAACTATTTTGGAAGGCGAGTAAGCATGTCTTGAGATATATGAAGGGCACATGTGAGTATGGATTATGGTACAGATAGATGGATGAGGTGAAGTTGCATGGCTTCACGGATGCAGATTGGGCAGGCAGCCCAACAGATGGAAAGATCACATCAAGGGGGATCTTTAGTATTGGATCTATAGTTGTTTCTTGGTACAGTAGGAAACAAAGATCCATGGCACTTAGTTCAACGGAAGCGGAATACATGGAAACGAGTCAAGCTGCATGTGAGGCTATCTGGATGAGGAAGATCTTGGTTGGTTTGTTTGGTTCTCATTTAGATCTGACAGTGATTTATTGTGATAATCAGAGTTGCATTAAAATCTCGATTAATCCTGTGTTTCATGACAGATCTAAGCATATAGATATCCAGTATCATCATCTTAGAGATTGTGTGCAGCGGAAGATCATGTTGCTTCAATACATTCCTACGGAAGATCAGGATACAAACATTCTGACGAAGGCCCTCACCAGGAGAAAATTCGAATATCATAGAGACAGGATTGGGGTGAAGGATAATCCCTTTCTTGTTGAGAGGGAGTGTTGAAAAGTCAACAAGAAACATGTGTCTAATTTACTTTTCCCTTAATTAAATTAGACAATAAATATTAGTCTATTATCTCATTCATAACTGAGTGATTTGGAATTGTAACATAATTATAAGTGTAGTTAAGTGAGTTAAGCTCAGTTGCACTAGTGAGAGTTCAGTTAATCAGTTAACTCACATGCAACTGAAGATGCGTCACGGTTAACTACATGCATGCAAATCTAGTGGAGACCCAGTTGAGATAACAGATGAAAGGGACAGTTGGCTATTAGTTGTGATTTGTTCACACATGCAGTGGATATGCTTATGAGCATGTGCAAACTAGGCAATTGTATTCATTCGATTCATTGTGAGAATTCGGATTGCAGAGATTGTGCAGAGGAGGCAGGTTGTCTGGACACAGAAATTGGCGCATGTATTTGCTAATTTGTGTATGACAGTGTGAAATGATTGTATTGTACTGAGATCTCTTGGATTAGAGTTTTGTATGAGATTGTTTCATGATTCATGATATACATAATATATGATAATGGGGTTTTTAGATTTACACTTTCCCGGTAAAACTTTTGTGTTGTGTGTTATTGATATTTCACTTTGTGCATTGTGGTTGTGATAATGGTTTAATTGCTTCCGCAATAATAATAGTAGAAGCAATTCTATATTTAACAAGTGGCGAAAATTGTTAGATCAGGAGCATCGCAGGAATACATTAATTTGTATCGAAATTTTTATAGGGAATGGGTGTCATATCAAGGTTGGTTTGGGCCCTTTGTTGGGCACTAGAAACTGGCTTAGATTATCATATCCTTTGTTGAATCATATGTGTGAAGAAAATATTTCCTTTTTATCATATGTTTGTGTGGGTGAACCTCAGATGAGAGGTAGAGCTGGGTGGAAGGACTTAGCCTCATTGGGTCTCTCAGGCGATTTGGTGGAAGAACGTGACTCTTATATTTATCTACTATGCGAAAATTCTATAGCAATCATTAGGGAGACAGAGGATTCATTGTGTTGGTTGATGAATTCTAAGGATGGGTCTTTCAATGCAAAACTGGGATATAAATCTTGTTTTGAATCTAGTCAAGAGATGTCACCCTTGTGATGGTGGAAACACCTTTGGAAGCTAAAAGTACCTCTTCGATGCAAGCTTACTTTATGGATTGACCTAAAAAATAAACTCCTAATCTGGGACAATGGAATTAAAAGGGGGTGGATCGGTCCTAACCATTGTTCTCTGTGTAAAGATGATGAAGAAACTATGCCTCACTTATTTGTTCTTGTACGTATGCATGTAAATTAACAACTATCATCAAAGAAAATCTAGGGGCAAAGTCAGATTGGAATAGGGGAAGCCTTGAAGAATGCACCAGAAAATGGTTAATGGATCGCTCGATTTCCCTTTATGTTGGTCTCAAACCTATGGTAGGCATGAAACTCGTCCATTTTCGAAGATACTTTTGTGCCTCCAGAAATTACTACTACTATCATGATAATTAAAGTTTTCAAGTTTAAAGAAGATCCTAGAGATTCGAGACATAGGTGCCCCATTATTCCTGCTCTATATGTCAGTACCCCATGGGGTTATTTTGATGGAGCGTCTCAAGGTCATCCTCCTAAATGTGGGGTTGGTGTGGTTCTATTCATTAGCCAGTCCCATTACATTTACATCAGATATGCTCCTGGGAGCGGAACAAATAATCGTCCAGAGTTTATAGCTTTATGGACCCTTCTGAATACAACCAAAGAGAAATATATCAACAAGATATAGGTTCTAGGGGACTCAAAGCTGGTAATCGATTGGGCCCAAGGGAAAATAAACATCCAAAATATCAAACTGGATTCGATTCTGAGAGACATCAAGATTACCTTCCAGTCTTTTGAGTGGATATCGTTTCATCATATGTTAAGGGAACTAAATTCCAAGGATGATGATTTATCCAAGAAGGATATTGATCTTCATAATGGAACTTTCATTTACTATGAATATTTTGATGGCGTAGAAATGAAAGCAATGGAATTCAGATTCTAGTTTCTCTTGTTTTATGGGTGGAATTGTATTATGTGTGAAACTGTATGAAATCTATTTTTGTATGACATGTAAAGACAAGATTTTTTTTTGTTTTTTTGATAGGAATAGTAGCAGAAAGTATAGACATGGAACTGATCTAGCTCTGAGTTTTGAAAGGAGCCTTGTCAAGCCTGTTGAAAGACTATAACTGTATATTCTTTTTGAATATAAAGGCTTTTTTTCCCGGGAAAAAAATTAGGATAAGATATTATTAAAAATAAAATTCAAGATGTGAAACATTATTGTTGTTGTTGTTGATGATGATGCTTAACACCCATTGAGACCGAATTGGTCTTTCGGACCTTAAGAGGGTAAGGGATTACTTGCAAATCTTTAGAATTTTGTTTATGTTCTCTTGTAAAGCATTAAGAGAAGCTTTCCAAGATCACCATAGTTTTTTTGAGTTAAAAGGCTAGGAAGGTTGGTAGTGCGACAAATATTTTGAAATTGAGATCTAATCTGGGTATAGGATGGACAATCTAACAGAAAGTTCTTTTCATCTTCAACCTTATTAGTTTCACAAAGGTGACACACTCTTTCATCCCAAGGCATTTTAGGAATTGACCAATGCCTAGTTTCACTATGGAGCTTGTGAGAATTTGTTCTTATCTTAGAAATGCTTATTTTTTACTTTACACTTGTCAAAACAAAGAGATAATTTTGATCTTCTAGATTAGGGTTGATTACATCCTTATAATACCTTAATTTTCTTTTTTCCTCTAACTCTTTATCACGCCACATTTTCTCCTTGAATTTTGACTTAATGATATTTTTAATATTATCCTTATTCTGCAAAATGGTGTCTTCCATGATTCCCCAATGGCTTATCCAAGATTGGGCATATTTATGCCATCCTTGCTTGAGTCGAAGGTGGTTGTGACTGGATTTTGAAGCAATTTTAGGAGGCCTCTTATCTTCCATGCTATTTAACTTGCTCTTATACATTAGGTATCTAGTCATAACCGCGCTCTCAATGGGGGAAAGGATTGCCTCTAAGAAGATGATGGGATATGGTGTATTTCCTTTAATTTTGAGATTATAGGTTATAAAATTCTTTTGGATTTTCTCTATCTTTCTCCAGAGATAGAGATTCACGAGAGATACTGCATCCCCGGACTTAGCATCCATATAGAATAATAGGCGTAACAAGAGTCTCAAATAGAAGTTTCTTCTTATCCCATATCCAAAGATTGGCTGATTTACAATTGTTTTCAAGCCCATAATAAGATTTCCATCCCCTAAAAATTCTTTTCTTAATGCTATAATTCCAGTTGAGCTTGTGGTGAATATCAATTCCAATATATTTGTATGAAGTCACTGTATTGTGGTAGTGATAGTTGGTCTACATCTATATTTCATGGCGACGGGATGGGGCAAGGAAAGGGGGTTGTAGCCTCCTTCTAATTTGTGATGGAGAACACAAGGAGTTGGATCTTCCTTTAGGTTGGAGAATCAGGGGCATTGTAGCCTCCTTCTGGTTGGAGCCAGAGAATTCTAGGAGTTGTAGCTTCCTTCAGGTTAGATCCTGTAAATAGGGGGTTGTAACCTTCTTTTAGTTGCAGCTGGAGAATTGGGAAGTTGGTGCTTCCAATGAATGTATTCTTTAATATATAAGAAATCATTCGATGGTTTTCTCCCATTTGGGTTTCCACGTAAATTATGGTGTACTGTGTATTTGATGTGATGTTGCTTATATTTATATGATCATGATATATTGATGATACATTGATGATATATTGTTGATAAAGTTAAATATTATATATTGTCGTAAAAAGTGGTAAAACATGATCATACTGATTCACCTCCCCTCCCCCTCTCAGTATTATAACAATTGGTACCAGAGCAGGTCCTTCAAGAAAATAGGTTAACCATTGGAAGGAACATCATGGATTACACTGAGAATGGAGCACTGATATTCAATGGTTAGAATGGTCTGGACTATGCGATATGGAGTAGAAGAATGAAAGTATTTTTGAAGGCACATGGATATGATGTTTGGCAATTAGTTGTTACACGATACACTGTTACAAATAAACCAAAGAAGTCATCCAAGAAGGAATTAAAAAGAAACAACAAAATAACAATGGATTTCATCTGGGAAGGATTTCCTGATCTGGTAAGAGCTTTCCCCTTGGTTGATAAAAATGTTCATCAACCAAAGAACTTTGGGATAAGCTACATAATATTTATTCCAAAAAATCTCCCATCACAGAGGCAGATCATATTAAAGAAAGTGAAGGTATAGAACAAAAAGAAAGATGTTCATCATGTCAGAAAGATTCAAAAGAAGAAGATTGTGAAAAAGGCATAGGTGACCTTGAAGAAGAATTAATCAGTGCCCTAGACGAATTTAAAAAATAAAGGAAGAAAAACATGTATCTCAAGAACAATTAGTTAAGAATTATTCTCAAGAAAGTTTCGAAGAATCTCGACAAGTCATAGTGAATCTAAAGGCACATCTAGAAGAAGCCATAAGGATTGAAGAAAAATACAAAAGTCAGATGGAAGAGAAACACTGTTTGGAATTCGAAATAGAAACACTAAGAAAGGAAATAATGAGAGAGAAACAATGTTTGGAAATCGAAAGAAAGGAAGCAAGGAAGAGAGAGAATATTTTGACAGATCATATTAAGGAAAGAACTGAGGACCTAAATCAACTTGAAGTGGAATTTGGTCAAGAAGAAAGAAGACTTGAAAAGGAAATCATCTCTTTGAATATCCAACTTGAAGAAGAAAAGTGAACATAAGAAGTCTTGAAGAGTCAGATGATGAAGACAGAAGAAGAGGTTGAGAATATTGAAGAAGAAATTGTCACATTGAGAGACAAAGTCAATTCAATTAGGGAATTATGAAGAAACCTCCCCCTGGCCCCTCTGCACCATTCAAGTAAAATCAGGCATTATGAAGAAACTTCCCAAAACCATTCAAGTCAAATCGGGCATTATGAAGAAATTTCTGAGAACCATTCAAGTCAAATCGGGCATTATCAAGTCGATTTCTAGGCTCCCCACTCAAGTCAAGTCAATACATGCTAAGAGCTCTATAAATGCCTTCCAATCTATATTTCATTAGACGAACGATGGAATTTGCTTTGTCTTTCTTCAATAATGTAATATATATTTTTCAAATTTTCAAATTTTGGATAATAAATAATATATTTTAATAACATTAATAATAAACTTCAATAAAATTATAATTTTTTTATTAAAATTAAGTTTAAAAAATCATTATTTTATTTTTATTTTAATATCATATTTTTAATTTAAAAATTAATTTTAATTTTCATATAAATAAATTAAAAAATTGAAAATTATATACTTTTAACTTAACAATTATGTTTTCCAATAATTATCATTAAATCATTTCTCCACGTTATTAACATTTTAGAATTTTTTTTTCTTCGAATAATTATAATTAAATAATTTCTCCACATTATAATTCTTTTGAAACTTAACCATTATATTTTAAAATAATTATAATTAAATCATTTCTACACATTATTAGAATTCTTTTGAAAATTTCCTTCCAATATATCTTTGTTTTATGCAAATTTAAACTTCCTAATACTTTTAGATAAGTCTTTCCTTCCAATATATCTTTGTTTCATGCAAATTTAAACTTCCTAATACTTTCAGATAAGTCTAACAAGGTTTTGTGTTTAAATTTTTCTTTTCTTTTTTTTTGGTTAGTTTGTCCATGACTTGTGGGACTAACCTAACAAAATCATCCGGGGATCGCACCCGGCCTGAGCCACACCAACCCTTAACATGGCTGGATTTTTTGTCCCCGCAGGTTTCAAACCGGTGACTTTAACATCATAGAGTGCCTTAACAACACACTCTATCACCGACTGCCCTACACCTCGAGAACTTTATGTTTTAAATTTTAAAAACAAATAAATAAACACGTTTTTACTAAGTTTAATAACAATAATATTAAGTTTATATTTTAATTTTTATATTATAATTCAGATACTGTTTAAGTGAAAAAAAGTTACTTCGATTTTCTGGCTGGGAAAGATGAGGTTTTCTTTGTTTATTTCCATATAATTCTCCATTTCTTTTCCATACTGCGATTTTTTCTCGATTGTTAGATTATTTGAATACATCTGCGCCACTCAAGTCAAGTCAATACATCCGATTACTCAAGTCAAGTTAATACATCTGGTTTCATCGCTCATCTGCCCCCCCACTCAAGTCAAGTCAAATAAATACATTCGGTTTCATCGCTCATCAGCTCAAGTCAAGTTGATTTTTTTAATAATTCTCCATTTCTCCACAATACTGTGATTTTTTCTCTATTGTTAGATTCTTTGAATACTCATATTTTTATTTTTTTCATTGTTTTCTTCACTCCTCTGCCCCACTCAATTCAAGTGAATACGTACGGTCAAGTTCGTCGCCCCTCTACCAACGAATTTTTAAAATAAAGTTTATAAGCGTCATTAATAAGTAATTAGATATATATTTTTATTTTATTATAACAATTCAAAATAATAATTTAAATAATAATAATAATAAATTTATTTTAAATATTGAATTTTAAAAAGATATTATTTATATAAAAACCTTATATATATTTAATTAGTTAAATTTTAATAATTTAATAAATAATAATAAATTTATTTTAAATATTGAAATTTAAAAATGATATTATTTAGACCGAATTGGTTTATTTTAAATATTGAAATTTAAAAATGATATTATTTAGATCGAACTGGTTTATTTTAAATATTGAAATTTAAAAATGATATTGTTTAGACCGAATTGGTTTATTGAAATTTAAACATTGTTGTTGATGATGATTAACGTCTATTGAGATCGAATTGGTTTATTGGACCTGTTATAGCGCAAGTTGTAGGTTGGGAAAATCCCAACCCAACCACAAAGCAAGTGCTACAACTTGAGAATCCTACATCCAATATCACCTCGATGTAGGTCTCTCACTTCAAGGGTAACTAGGTCACTCTAGGGAGGCGATCCCGGAGACCCTAGGGGGAATGAAAAGGATGAAGGGAAGTGTAAGGAGAATTCCATCAGAAGGTCAAGCGATGGAAGAAAAGATTGGTTGAAAATGGTAAGTGAAGAGGGGTAAATGGATACTAAATAAAGAGATAGTTGTCGGTGCACCTGTATCTACCCAAGACACAAGAAAAGACACTTTTCCAACCAAGTATAGCAATGGATCATAAATTTAAGCTTGTTATCCCTAAAATACAACAACATACAAGTTAGTAAATCAGCAATAGATTACATTCAAATCAACAAGTAAAAGGTCTATATTAGTTAGCAATGTCAACAATAAAACTAGTAACCAATGTGGATCGAAAATAACACTTCAAGACTGAATAAAGATGGTTGTATTAAAAGTAAATTTCTGTAGGAGTATATCAGCCTTATGGTTGTAGCATTCAATGAAGTACAACAGAAAATCTAACCATCAAAAAGTATCAAAAGCTAGTCCAATAGATGCACCTAGGTTAGTAGGTTAAAGTAGCAAAGTTAGAGGGTTAGTCTATGGTTAGTTTGTGTGATATTAATGGTTAGGGTTAGAGTTTAAAGCAACCCTAATGGCTGTAGGTTAGTCTTACTACAAAAGTATGAATTTGTGGGAGAAAGAGGATGCCCTAAGGGAGGAAGAATCCCCAAGGCATCAAAATCATTATCCAAAAGAGACAACTTCAAAACTTGAAATGTGTACGTTTACCAAGGCAATGATTTATTTCTCCCATGTAATAACTAAATGACTAGTGCTTTTAAGAAATTGTTTAATAGAGTCAAGAGAATATGAAGAGGCTAAATAGGCTACTTCCTTGGGGGTGTAAACCATTTTACTCCCCAAGGCAAGCTTCTCTTAGCTAGGTTTTTAACTAGGAGGGTGTATGCATTTATACTCCTCTTAGTAAACCCTTATGAAGCAATATTCCCTTAGAAATAAAAAAGGTGGAAACAAAAATAGGGGTATATTCCCTTATACTCCCTACTTGTCTCAACCAAATAGAACCTTTAACTTGTACACACGATAATAAAATGAAATAAATGGTACCTTCAAGCATTAAAAGACAATAAAAGCTAGACTAACCACCAAAAAAGCAATGAAGAAAGCCTTCCAAGGTTGGTGCACCATCTCCATCAACCATAACCAAGACATAGCCATAAACAAAAGCACAAGAGAGAGACCTGGCCAAAGAGAGCGGAAATTTCAGTCCAATAGCCTCTCACAATGGAGAGTTATGTCTTATATGAAAATGAAATGAGGTGATCTCAATTTATATCATCCTCCTAAACATAATTTGTCCACAATTGTCCATAATATTAGGGTAAAACACAAGAAAAGGGGATAACAACCCTTTTCTTGCCCCTTTACAATAATTTAACACCATTTTACACATTGAAAACCCTAAAAAAAAGGTGATGTCATCCCTTGAAGGAGGACGTTTTGGAAAATTGAGCAAGTTGTTGGAGTTGGGCTGCAAAGTAGGTCCTCCAAAGGCCATGTGGCAATCATCCAGAGCCTCTCCACCTCAAAATTCCATGTGTCATGCTCTGATTCATCATCAACCACCATATGCCCCTCAAATGTGATGTCAAGCCCCTAAGGAGTGACATTTTTCCCCTTTTGGGCAAGTCCTTTGGCATGCAAAGGGTGGGATATGTCTACCCAGTTATCTCCTAGGCCTTTGAAAACACCTCTCTGTCGTCTGGCATGTGGGCCTATGCCATTCATCATGTGGGTTTCTTTCCCTCATGGAAGCCCAAGCTAGGCTTGCTCTTCCAAAACTGGAAACCAAATTGTACCTGCAAGACAAATGTATATGCCCTCCAAGGATCTCAAGTCAAAGCATCATGATGAGTAAGTCAAGTCAATAAAAGAGCCATTAAAGCATGTATACCATGACTACATCATACAAACATGTGCCTAAGAAACTAGACGTTTTGCCAAGTTTGGTTGTGGGAGGGTTTGCATGGCATTTCTTTTCAATCGATCAAACCTCCTAAGTCTAGGAACAAAATTATCTAGGTCATGTGAATGAAATGGAATGGATGGGGGAAGTACTCAATGGACATGGGGTTCATGATATGCAAGGGTCCATAGTATCTCATTTATAAGTGCCTTTGTGGAGGGTGTGTCGCACCTTCGTCCATAATGCATTTTTTCCAAACCCATCAATTGCATTTTATCTTTCTTTCTTTGTATTTTCTTTCAATAGAGCATAGGGTGAGTTGGAGGCCACTTCCCTGGCATGGTGACTAGATATCAACAATGTCACCCACAAGTACTTTCACATAAATGAGAATTTTGGCTCGTGATGAGACCCCCTTTCCCTCATCCATGCAACTGAGAACCATTACCCTAGTGTGATGGAAGAAATGGTAATTTCATACTGTTAGATACCCATGGACGTGATAGGTTGGCTCATGAAGATATCTCCTATCCTCAAATGATCGTTTTTGTATTTTTATTTACTCTTTTCATGTGGTCCTTATTCTCTTGCGGAGAAGATTTTCATTGCTTTCTCAGGATCCCCTAGGTGAAGCATATGGAAGGTTATTTCATTAGGATTTTATCTTTTTCCAGCTAAATCCCCTCTAGGCCTTCAACCCCTTTTTCCCATGAAATGAGGAATGGTCCCTTCTAGGGTTAGTCTACCCCAAAATCCCAAGAGATGATGTCATGAGGGTAAATAATGATGGAAAGTGGTAAGTATGGTCGGGAGTGGCATGTTGACTCATCAGAGGAAGCTCCCAGAAACACCTCATCCTAAGGGAGACCATCTACTTAAGTGCCCCAAGCCAACCATGAGCATTTAAACAAGGTAAAAGGCATAGTTTCCAAAGAAAATGTCTCATAATAAAAAATAAACCTCTAATACACAAGCTAGAATGCCTCAAATATTAAAATGATACCCACCATCATACATGGCTTGTATCGCATGGAGCAAGACCCAAGTGACCCATGGTGGAAAGCTAGTGTGGATGATGACCAAGTGCTGGGTCACTGTGGTGGCGATGTGGGTCTCTAGTTGTGCAAAAGGATATTGTTGGTCATGTGGTCTCTCGACACTCCATATCTGCAACCCGAGGGCCTCAAGATATAATCTCCTTAGTTATCCACAAAATGGGGATAATAGGACCTTAAGAGGGTAAGGGATTACTTGCAATTCTTTATAAAAAAAAAAATTGTGCTCTGGTAAAGCATTAAGAGAAGCTTTCAAAGATAACCATAGTTTCTTTGAGTTAAAAGGTTAGGAAGGTTGGTAGTGTGACAAATATTTTGAAATTGAGATCTAATCTAGGTATAGGATGGACAATCTAACAGAAAGTTCTTTTCAACATCAATCTTATTAGTGTCACAAAGGTGGCACACTCTTTCATCCCAAGGCATTTTAGGAATTGACCAACACCCAATTTCACTATGGAGCTTGTGAGAATTTGTTCTTATCTTAGCAATGCTTATTTTTTTCTTTACACTTGTCAAAACAAAGAGATAATTTTGATCTTCTAGATTAGGTTGATTACATCCTTATAATACCTTAATTTTCTTTTTTCCTCTAACTCTTTATCATGCCACATTTTCTCCTTGAATTTTGACTTAATGATATTTTTAATATTATCCTTATTATGCAAAATGGTATCTTCCATGATTCCCCAATGGCTTAGCCAAGACTGGGCATCTTTATTCCATCCTCACTTGAGTTGAAGGTGGTTACGACTGGATTTTGAAGGAATTTTAGGAAGCCTATTGTCTTCAATGTTGTTTAACTTGTTCTTATACATTAGGTATCTAGTCATAGTCCTGCTCTCAATGGGGGAAAGGCTTGCCTCTAAGAGGAGGGTGGGATAGGGTGTATTTCCTTTAATTTTGAGATTATAGGTTATAAAATTCTTTTGGATTTTCTCTATCTTTCTCCAAGATTTAGGAGAGATACTACATCCCCAGCCTTCACATCCATATAGAATAATAGGTGTAACAAAAGTCTCAAATAGAATTTTTTTCTTATACCATATCCAAAGATTGACTGATTTACAATTGTTTTCAAGCCCATAATAAACTTTTCATCCCCAAAACATTATTTTCTCAATTCTATAATTCTATTTGAGCTTGTGGTGAATATTGATTCCAATATAGATTTGTATGAATTCACTTCCTCCAAGTTGTTGTTGTCATATACGAAGGTATCATAAGTGATCTTATTGGATTTAATGATCATGCCATTAGTCTTGTTAGTATTAATAGTCATACCCATATTGGAGAAAAAATCCTTGGGGATTCTTAATTTCTTTCCAAGATTGTGGGGACTCCTCACCATAAGAATGATATCATCAACATAAAGAAGAATATTTATGACTATACTAGTGAGAGTAGGGCCGATACAACCTTCTTCTTCCAAGAAATATTCTAACTTGTCAATGTATATGCCAAAAAGGGTAGGGCACACGGGACAATCTTGCTTGACTCCAATATTGCAGTTAATCTCTTTCCACGAGCCCTCAGTGTTCTTAAACTTGAAAATAACATTCTCATACAACCTTATTGCAACAATCCTCAACTTCAAAGGAACTTTTATCTCTTCCAACCTTTCCCTAAGGTTTTTCTTGGGAACCATGTCAAAATATTTTCTAAAGTCAACTAAACAACAAAAAAGATTGGTTTCAGTATTGTGGAACTCCTATGCAATGATCCTAAAGGTAACAATATTGTCCATAGTTGAATGATATCTCCTAAACATGGCTTGACCTTTAACTCTTTTACTATGACTTTCTAGCCAAAGACTAATCTTTTTTTCCAAAATAATTCCATAAAGCTTGGCTAAAATCAGGTTAAGCATAATGGTCCTATAATTAGAGGGCATGTTTCTATCCCCATTTTTTAAAATAGGAAAAGTGAGGCTTTACATTCAGGGTTTAGGGAAGCCTTGCTTGATTGAAAAACGAAAGAGCTTATGTATGTGAGGGATGAGGATAGGCCTTCTAATTTTAAAAATTTCATCTTGGTAACCTTCAATGTCCTTAACTTTCCCATTTGCAATCTACTTAACCCTAAACACTATGCCATCCAAAGAAAAAACTTCATCCTTTGCAGGGACAATAGAAATGGTGTTTGTAATGTCCCCACTTTGGGACATCATCACAGGGCAAAGATTTATGATGACCAGAGTAGGCAGATGGGTGCTAGAGCGAGTACAAGGGTATTTGAGAGGCATTGTGGGGTCCAACTTGCATTAATGATCATATTCCATTATTATGAGCCATTTCGCATAGGTTGGCTTTGGTTTCATTGCATTCCAACTATTTCCATGATTTTGACTATTTTGAGCTATAAGTCAATGGAATTCACCGAAGAGGTCATTTTGGGCACATTACTTGGAGGAACCTCTCAGTGTAATAGCTCATTGGAATCGGGAGGAGAAACACTACAGGATGGGATGGATAGAAATGAATTTCAGTGGCCAGGGAAGCCTCTTTAGTATTGGGGATTAGAATTTTCCTCCAGAACTTCTTAGGATCAAGTTTAGATAGTTGTGAAAGTTTATCGTTCCTTTTATTGATACAATACCTTTTTTTTCCTTTTAATTCTAGGTATTTGTATGTATTGATCTTATCAAGTTTTAAGGACTCATTTGAAGCATTCTTAATGGATTTCCTACAAATTTTACATTCTTTATCACGATATTTATATTACTCTTTTTATAGGACACCTCAAAAGAGAACTTGCTAATAGAAGTGGAAAGTGTAGTTGTAAAATTATGATAGAGGTATTCAATGTTGCCCATATAAGTTAGGAGATGTAATTCACTATTTAAATCCTTTAAGAAAATCCCATATAAGTTAGGAGATGTAATTCACTATTTAAATCCTTTAAGAAAATTTCAACTTTACTTTTGTCAAAGAGAAGTTTCCTTTGATTATTATAATTCTCTTCAATGGCACTCATGTGCATGGAAATGTTTAGAGTTAGGGTTAAATTTCTATGATCAGAGTCAGGTTCATGGTCATTTAAAAGGTTAAAAGTTATTATTTGGTTGGAAATAGGGATATCAAATATTACATAATCTACGACACTACTACCTAGTCCATGAATACAAGTCATCTAGTTGGAGTTTTTCCACTTCATTACTTTATTTCAAATTATTAGGTCTTGAGAGCTACAAAGCTCGACTATCTCAGTACCAAAAAAATTCTCAGTTAGGTATTTAGAGCTTCTTTTGTAGCTATTAGATAAAACAAGGTCCTGATCTAGCCATTAAGGATTATGGTTGGAATCATTGCTTAAAAGAGTAGCTTGGTTAGTTGCAGTCCTATCATTAAAGTCTCCTAGAAAGAGGATATTACCTTCATTTTT
>CBVK0100098127.1:0-18540 GCA_900067695.1 Picea abies
AAAGGAAGTTGGTGCTTCCAATGAATGTAATTCTTCAAGACATATAAGAAAAATCATTGCATGGTTTTCTCCCGATTTGGGTTTCCATGTAAAACACTGGTGTACCGTGTATGTGTATGTTTGTTCATTTGTTCATTGATTATTTACTCTGCAGTTATTGGATGATAATGCTCAATTGATATAACACTTGGATTATATGGTTAAAAAGGATTAAATTTCTCTATTATTGATTCACCCCCACTCTCAGTAATCCAACAGGGGCAATATCAAATTCTAATGATGTCATAAGTTGTTAGCAAAAGAAAGAAAATGCAAAAAGAAGTTTAAATAGGTTTTTACAAAATCAAGGGATTATGCCAAAGAGTTTCTAAATTAACATATGGAAAATCTTGACTATCTATAGATTAGTGGTCAAAATAAAAAATAAAGGTAGCAAAGAAGTTCAAGGAGTATCATTCAACAAACATCAATTGATAACAAAATTGGTATTTAAATCAATTGGTATAATTCCTCAATTTATATTCCTATGAAATATCAAAAATGAATAAGAAGCATATCAAACTCAGGAGGAGTACTTTGGTTATTAAATAAGAAAGTAATTAGATTAAGTTTTGAAAAGACTTGATCACCAAAATTGGTATGAAGAAGACTACTTATTTGAACACAAAAATCCAAATAAACCGAGATAAGAAGTTAGTAAATTAACAGGGGAAAATACCTTTTCAGGAAGAGCTACCCTTTCAAAAACAAAGGGGGAGAGTAGTCAGAAGTAGAGAGAGAGCATATTGACAGGGGGATTCATTCAATTATGGCAGGCAGAACATGATTCCAGGGGGACTTACCCAAGTTCATATTTTGGTCAACAACATGTAGATAGACAGATTTTGATTATAAGGGGAGAAACCCTTTGCCATTGATGTCAAAGGGGGAGAGTAACTTCATAGGAGAAGCATCATCACAGGGGGAGTTTGTGTATGAAGTTAGTGTGTTTCCCTCAATGACAAAGGGGGAGATTGTTGGACATATTGTCATTGATATGTTGTCATTGATGTCAATAGTGGATGTCATTATGATGTGATGATAACTTGTTATGATTAATTGTCACTGTTGATTTATCATAGATGAAATTGTCATTGATGTCAACAGTATAACAGTTAGCATAGAATGTCAAATAGTATGTAGAGATCAAATCTCAGAAGGAAAAGAGCATTGAAAGAATGAAAAGAATGAAAATGTCAGACAGTATGCAGAGATCAAAGCTCAGGAGAGGAAGTGCATTAGATCACACAAGATCAGAACACGCAGATATGCTTGGTTCAGTTGAAAACCAAGTATAAACTCGAAAATCTCAGAAGAAATGACACACAGGAGGCTAAGAAGAAATGATGCATAGAAGTCGTCCATTATCATTACACTACAAACCAAGACCATCAGATCTGGGAGTTACAAGATAAGGATCATTGGAGGATTAGTCAACAACCAGATTAAGTCATGACCATCGGATGCGCAAGCGCTAGATCAACGGCAGGGAGAGCGAAAGGAGAATTAAACGAATTCAGGGATTCGCAATTTGGTGAAATTGCGAGGAGATAAGTTCGAAGTCATGAAGAGCGAAGTTGTGAAGCACTCAGGAGTTGAGCCTTGGATCATAGCTTGAGGTCACATGTGAGACGAGCCTAGGAAGAGGAGCTAGCACCCATTGTCTAGAATTCGTGGATTCATGATTCGAAGAAATTGCAGGGAGATAAGTTTGAAATCACTAAGCATGAAGTCGCAAAGTAATTAGTGGTCATCCATCTCAATGCTTGATTAATTCCCAGTCATCGGATTAAGTAGTGAAAAGATAATATAAGCAAGGGATGAGATCTGAGATCTCAATTACCCAAATTTATGTCAGTCGTCGGATCACATTAAGTGGAAGGACATGATAAGCTAGAAGAAGAGTCAAGGCAAAGCAGTATCACAGAAAGATCAAGTCGTCGATCTAAAAACCATGATCAACGAACAACATTTGTTTCAGGTTAAGAGTTGTGAGGAAGTTACACTTCAAGGAACCTCACTTCGGAAGTATTGTGAATTCAAGAGATTGAATTATCCGAAAGTTGAAAATCCGAAGTAACTCTCAGTCATCGATCTGAGATACATTTCAGATACTATTCTGACTATTAGATCAGGGAGATCTACATCATCATACCATGTCAGCAAGGACATGTGGCAGATCACGTCATCAAGGACACGTGGCACAGTCAAATAATTCCAAGTGTTAAGATGAAATCGGTATTTCTGGTATGTGTAAATCATGAATATGAGTGACACGTGGCAGCCACTTGGCCTGTGCCATGTCAACAAGTGACATCAGCAAGTTACATCACTCTGGGAGTTTTACTTCGAGAGTTTCACCACCAGAAAATGACCTAAGTCCCGAAAGACAAAGACCCAAAGTAAATGAGAGTCGTTCATGTCAAATCTTGATTAATTCGTAATCATCGATAGTTCGAAACCTATTGACAAGCCAGGATCATCCGACTAAAGGACGAATGAATAATGATCTTCTGATCTGCTTCGGAGAAATCTGCTTCAAATATTTGAAAGATTACAGAGGTTGAAAGTCACGAAGGACGAAATCTCAAAATAATGGCAGTCGTCCATATCATCATGCAATTAAATCATGATCATTGATTTGATAATCACTCAAGCACTCGTTTGGCCTAGCATCTAGTCATCGTCGTTAGTCATATGGAGTAGAGAAATAAAAATAAAATGAGGCAGCGCCTAAATTGATAAGATCGTGGTTCTATGCCTGTGATCATATGAAAATGGTTTGAAGGAAGCGCCTCATCCAAACTTAATTCGACAGAGAGTTAACACTAGAACAATACAGAGAATCGATAAGAGATCAAATAAGATCTATAGGTTAACAAAGAATGCAGTAGAAACATGAGAACGATATGATGAGTCGATCCATGTATGTGATCAACTCATGAAGAGAAAAGAATCGATACACAGTCATGATTAAAAGAGAATTAAATCATGAAAACATGAATAAAGAATAAAAAGGATAAATGATATTAATTAAAGTTTATGATTATCATTTAAATGAAAAGGTACAATGGTTCAAATATCAAAAGACACAATGATTTAAATTCACACCAATTGGAAGACTATATAAACAAGAAAGAATGGTTAGAAGTAGTGTAGTTGAATTTGTTGAAATATATATATTTATATATAATGGATTGAATGAAAGTTCATTCTATTAGGTTGGTGCATGTTTACAAGCTAGGTCTTGTATGAGGATTGGATTCCTCACATCTCAGTTGGATCTTAGATCAATAAGTTGGGACTTGTTATGAGGATTGGATTCCTCATTTCTCAGTTGGATCTGAGAACTACAAGTTGGGTCTTGTAACAAAGAGTTGGGTCTCTCATAATTGTATGAAGATGATATTCAAAGATTTATCTTATGTATTCATTCAAGTTATTTAATAAATAAAGTATTTATTCTTATATATATATATATATATATATAGATTGAGAAAATGAAATAAATATTTTGTGTTCAGTTAATTTGTGATAAGCGGAAAATTGTCCAAAGTTTTGTGACACTTATTCACCCCCCCTCTCAGTGTCAAGTACCCATTTCAACAGCTAGTATTATTATACAATTAGGTCATGTGTGCATTTCACTCATCCTATGTTGCTCAGTTGTGAGAAAGAGCATTGGGTTCCTCTTATCATTATTACACTCATCCCACACCTTACATATGTAAATCCTCACGTGATTTCATATGTTACGAGCATTGTTTATTCTTGTCAATGTGGAAAATGGCACCTTCACTAGCATCACAATAGTCCAACCTACTTTCTTGAACAACAATTGCATTGGGATTTTATGCCCCTTGACAAAATGGTCAATATGTCCATGAATGGCTTGAGGAGGCGAGTTGAAAATCACCCTAAAACACTAAACAAGTGTCGAATGGATGAATTGTTAGTTCCATTGGACTCAGGGCACCAGATTATAGCTAGTGGTACCCCTCCCCTATGTTTTTGTTACCCAGAAAATAGTTTGTTTGAGGATCTTTCAAACTAGAGTTTTTCCCAATAAGGCACTGTGCAATTTCTGAAATAAGGATGGATTTTAAAGAAATTTGTGTTTGGTGATTGTGGGTAGTATGGTCACATGGGCCTTGGCCAAACGTACTTGCAAGATCTTATGGAACTCAATTATGCCTCTCAGTTTGGATTTTATACCACCAAACAAAATTGTTAATGTGTCCCTAAATGGATTTATGAGGCAAGTTGCAACTCACCATAAAACTCTAACTGGGCCTCAGATAGATGAAATATCAATTCCATTGGAATAAGGGCACTAGATTACAGCTAGGCGAACCCCTCCTTGTGATTTTGTTTCCCAGAAAATAGTTTGTTTGAGGATCTCCAAAACTGGGGTTTTCTCAATAAGGAACATGGAAATTTCTGAACTAGGGGTGGATTTTGAAGAACATTGTGTCAAACATGGAAATTTCTGAACTAGGGGTGGATTTTGAAGAACATTGTGTCAGGTGATTGTGAGTAGTGTGGTCAAGTGGTCCTTGGCCAAACACACTTATGGGAGATTATGGGAATTTGTTATGTCGTTCAGTTCGGATTTTATGCCCCCATACCAAATTGTCAATATGTCCCTGGATGGCTTGAGGAGGTGAGTTACAACTCGCCATAAAAATATAATCAGGCCTTGGATGGATGAATCGTCAACTGCATTAGACCCGGGGCACCAGATTACAGCTAGGGAACCCTCCCTTATGATTTTGTTTCTTGGAAAATAGTTTTTTCGAGGATCTCTGGAACTAGGGTTTTTCTCAGTAAGACATGTGGAAATGTTTTAACAACACTATGTTGGAAGATTGTGGGTGGCAGGGTCATGTGGGCATTTTCTAAAAACTCTTTCAAGAGCTCATAAAACTCAATTATGCTGCTCAGTTTGGATTTTATGCCCCCAAAACAAATTTTCAATGTGTCCTTGAATAACTTTAGGAGGCGAGTTGCAACTCACCATAAAAATCTAATTGGGCCTTGGATGGATGAACCCATCAGTTACATTGGACTCAAACCAATATATTAGAGCTAGGGAGACCACTCCCCTTTGATTTCATTTCCTAAAAAATAGTTTGTTTGAGGATCTCTAAAACTAGGGTTTTGCTCAGTGAGGCACATGGAAATTTCTGAACTAGAGGTCAATTTTGAAGAACACTTTGGCAGGTGATTGTGGGTAGCATGGTCACATGGGACTTGGACAAACACACCTACAGGAGCTTATAGAACACAATAATGCCACTCGGTTTGGATTTTATGCCCTTGGACCAAATTTTTAATGTGTCCTTGAATGGCTTGAGGTGGCGAGTTGCAAATCACCATAAAAATCTAAATGGGCCTTCAATGGATTAACCATCAGTTGTGTTGGACTCCTGACATTGAATTACAATTAGGGTTACCCCTCCCCTATGATTTCGTCTCTCAAAAAATGGTTTCTTCAAGGATCTATGGAACTAGGGTTTTTCTTAGTAAGGCACAATGCAATTTCTAAACTAGGGGTGAAATTTGAAGAATATTGTGGGTAGCATGGTCATGTGGGCCTTGACGAAACACACTTGTAGGATCTTACAAAACTCAGTTATGTCGCTTGGTTAGATTTTATGCCCCCAGACCAAATTTTCAATGTGTCCCTGAATGGCTTGAGGAGGCGAGTTACAAATCACCATAAAACTCTAACTGAGCCTCTGATGGATGGACCATTAGTTGTGTTGGACTCCTGACACCATATTACAGTTAGGAGTACCCCTTCGTTGTGAATCCATTGCCTGAAAAGTGGTTTGTTTGAGGATATACGGAACTAGGGTTTTCCTCAGTAAGGCATAGTGCAAATTATGAACTAGGGATTAATTTTGAAGAACATTGTTTCGGTGATTATGTGTAGCATGGTCACATGGGCCTTATCCAAACACACATGTGGGAGCTTACAAAACTCATTTACGCTACTCGGTTTGGATTGTATGATACCGGACCAAATTTTTAATATGTCCCTGAATGGATTTAGGAAGCAAGTTGAAACTCGCCATAAAACTCTAAGCTTGCCTCTAATGGATGAACCATTAGTTGTGTTGGGCCCCTAACACAAGATTTAATGTAGGGTTTCCCCTCCCCTATGATTTTGTTTTCCAAAAATTGATTTGTTTGAGGATCTTCGAAACTAGGGTTTTGCTCAATAAGGCACATGGCAATTTTTGAACTAGGGGTCAATTTTGAAGAACAATGTGCCAAGCGATTGTGGGTAGTGTGGTCATTTGGACCTTGGCCAAACACACCTACAAGAGCTTATGTAACTCAATTATTCCACTTGATTTGGATATTATGCCCTTAGACCAAATTGCCAATGTCTCCCTGAATGGATTTAGGAGGCAAGTTGTAACTCACCATAAAACTATAAACGGGCCTCTGATGCAAGAACCATCAATTGTGTTGGACTCTTGACACCAAATTATAGCTAGGGATACCCATCCCCTGATTTTGTTTCCCTAAAAATGGTTTTCTCGAGGATCTTTGGAACTAGGGTTTTTCTTAGTAAGGCATATGGCAATTTTTGAACTCGAGGTCAATTTTTAATCAAGTGATTGTGGGTAGTGTGATCATGTGGGCCTTGGCCAAACACACTTGTAGGAGCTTACGTAACTCAATTATGCCACTTGATTTGGATTTTATGCCCCCAAACCAAATTTTCAATGTGTCCCTAAATGGATTTAGGAGGCAAGTTGTAACTCTCCATAAAACTCTAAATGGGCCTCTGATGGACTAACCGTCAATTGTGTTGGACTCCTAACACCAAATTATATCTAGGGGTACCCATCCCCAAATTCTTTTTCCCAAAAAAATGGTTTTCTCAAGGATCTCTGGAACTAGGGTTTTGCTAAGTAAGGCACATGGCAATTTATGAACTAGGGGTCAATTTTGAAGAATATTGTGTCGGGAAATTGTGGATAGTGTGTTCACATGGGCCTTTTCCAAACACACTTGTGGAAGCTTATGGATATCAATTATGCTACTCACATTTGATTTTATTCCCCCAAACCAAATTGTCAATGTGTCCTTGAATGGCTTTAGGAGGTGAGTTGCAACTCGCCATAAAACTCTAACATGGCCTAAAAAGGAAGAACCATCAGTTGTGTTGGAATCTTAACACTATATTACAACTAGAGGTAGCCCTACCCTATGATTCCATTACCTAGAAAACAGTTTGTTCGAGGATCTCCAAAACTAAGATTTTGCTCAGTAAGGCATAGTGCAATATCTAAACTAGGTTTTGATTTTGAATATAATATCATGTCATGTGCCCTTATTTTTTCATCATGGATATCTTATGAACACTTTTGGAGTGATGTTATGGATGTTTTTCTTATTTTGGTGGATGTTTCATGAAACTAGGGTTTCTTTATGCATAACAACTTTATCTAGTAAGTGGACTTTTCCAAGTATTTACGTTTTCTTCATAGTATTTAAGTAAATTCTCTATTAAAGAGGTAATAAGTGCATCTTATCTTGTTTCCTTGGATAATTGTTGCTAGAAACCCCAAGGAAGGTTTAAAAAGGTTTGACCTGTGATAACAATTGTATTATCCCAGGGTTTTGACCTTCAAGTATTCTCTTGCCTTTAGCCTCCATTGAAGGTGTTGTATTGACTCCATATGCCCAAGAATTCAAGACGACACTAATCCTTATCATTTGCAAGTGATATAAACCCTAGTTTATCTCTCTCTCTAACGATTTGCATTAATTGTTTGGGATCATCTCTAACATTGTCATTGTTGCAATAATCACATTTTCAACCACTATGGATTGTCATATTGCACTCAATTAATACAGTTTCATACTCTTTATTCATGAAATCATTGGTGGATGGTTTACAAGTCTTTTCATTATCATTTTCCATATCTTCATTCACTTCATTGCTTATTTAAAGCTGGTATATTGTTGTTGGTGTAAACTTGTTACATGCTTGTACATTTAGTCTTATCATGGATCTCTTATGCACAATTTTGGAATGATATTGTGGATGTTTTTCTTATTTTGGTGGATTTTTCATGAAAATAGGGTTTCTTCATGCATAGAGACTTGGTATAGTAAGTGGTAAGTGGTAGTAGCTAGGGTTTATCCATGTCTAGTGACTTAGCAAAGTTATTTTGTGGTAATAGGGGTCATTTAGTGGTGGTGGTTGGTGACCATTGTCATTAGGTCAAGATATTTCATAAGGGCTAGTGATAGTAATCATTAGATCAAGTTCTTTGGTGATCGTTAGTGACCATAGTTGTTATTTTGAGTTTTTTTTTGTGATGAACATTAGGAAATTGTTGCCAAGTTCGGCTACAAAAATAAGAATTGGTGATGGGCTTAAAAGGTTGTCACTAATTTTCTTGCCAAATATATAATGCCTCATAGGAATAAAGTAGGGTTTTTTTATGAAAAAAAAACTAGTAGTGTCCTTGTGATGCAAAGAAAGAAACTAAGGACAATGCCATAGATGTTAGTAGTGAATTTGATAGAAGTTGCTAGTGAACTAGTGGACAGAGCATACATCATCAACAATAGAAAGAGAAGATAGTACATAGTAAAGTTATGCCAAAAAGATACCTAGGAGAGGATTTTTGAAATCAACCCTAGGAATGCAAGGTGGTGTTTCCCACATGAAGAATAAGTTGGTGAAGTTAAATATTTTTTTAAAAATTGTCTTGGAGAATAATGGGATATTGTGCACATTGGTGGATTGATATCATAGTGATATTGGTGGCATGGTGAAAGTTAGAATGAGCATGAAAAGCAATAAAGTACCTAAACTAACCAGTCACTTTGAGAGAGAAGGTGAAAATTGAGGTTGTATATCACATTCAAGTTAAATACTAATGTCGTATTGTTTCCTTGGTAAAAATGGAGTCAAGAAACACCTTAAATGGAAGTTAGATAGACAAGAAGACTTGGAAGTTTGAAACCCTAGGGATATACCCTCATAGACCTAGGATTATACCTCATGAAGACTAACCCTAGAGAAATAGTGTAGACTTTAACCTTGTACAATTAATTATTGTAAACAGATTATTAATAAAAACAGAAAAAATACAATGGCATGCACACACACATTACATAGATATTTAACACTAGAAACTCAAACTGAGAAAACCAGCAACATGTTAAGAGTCACACCTATCATTCTTGTATTCATCATCTTCTTTATTGTTTACAATACAATACAAATCTAGGATCTCGCGGCATTCAAACCCCTAATCCATTTACATGGATTAGTCAACAACCCTAATTCATTGATCAGAATTAGAAAACCATCGACAAAAACTGTGTGTTGAAAAATCGCCAAAAACGTATTTAAAATCTGCCAAAAAAAATTTCTAGGGCTCCGCCCTCAAACTCCTCTACCCCTCGAGGCTCCCATATCAGTTTACAGTACATGGGACCAATATTGCAAAGAATATAACACATACCCAAAATTCCCCCACTTGTTTTTTTTCTTTGCATATAGGGGGTTACAGGATTACATAGTCAACAATCCAGAGGAAAAAATGTCCATAGATCCTCTACACTAAGAGAAATTCTCAGTTCTCATAGATCTTGTTAATGAATGCAACATTCTTCAAATTTTCCACCTTCATCGACAACACCTTATTTTCTTCAACCATGTCTCTCACAAAGTGATATTGAACATCAACATGTTTTTTCTTTAAATGATAAGTCGGGTTCTTCGCCAGGAAGATTGTACTCTAACTATCACAATCTATACTTACAACTTGTTGTACCAACCCAATACCTTAACACAATCTTTATAACCATATTTATTCCTTGCTTGCATGAGTGGCTACCATGTATTCAAATTTTGTTGTTGAGAGTGCCACTACAGACTATCTTTTTCTCATCTGATTGATTGCTCCTCCAAACAGGTTAAATACATACCCACTTGTATATCTTATGTGATCCAAATCTCCAAACTAGTTTGCGTCAGCAATCCCATGTATGTCCAACACTATGTCCAATCCTAGTCTTTCTTGCTAGCACAATCCATAACTACTAATGCCACGCAAATACTTGAAAACCCATTTTACTGGTGTCCAATGCTCCTTCCCTTGTCTTGACATATACCTGCTCAAAACTCCCACTGCATGTGCAATGCCTGGTCTAGTATAGACCATTGCATACATAAAACTACCAACCACACTATCATATGGAACATGGGACATGTCCTCTTCCTCTTCCTATGTCTTGGGACATTGATCTACAGATAACTTTACACCTACAAGAATAGGAACCTTGACCGGTTTACATTCCTACATATTAAACCTATGCAATATCATCTCAACATGTTTCCTCTGATTTAACTAGAGTTTCCTATTTTCCCAATCTCTTTTAATTTCCATGCCCAAAATGAAATTTGTAGCATCAAGATCCATCATGTAAAATTTCGAGGACAATTAATTTTTCACTTCCTAGATATCCTCCTTATCATTTCCTATCAGCAACATATCATCCACATACAAGACCAAATAAATAAGATGATCACCAATTAATTTGAAATACACATAGTGATCCACTTTTCTCCTTGTGAATCCAAGTACCAACATATAAGTATCAAATTTTTGATACCACATCATTGGTGATTTCTTTAACCCATACATGGAAATTTTCATCTTGCATATCGACTCCTTCTTTCCCTTCACGAAAAATCATTTTGGTTGCTTCATGTAGATTTATTGTTCCAAATACCCATGTAGGAATGTTGTCTTCACATCCACCTGTTCTACTTCAAAATGAAACGCAAAAGCAACAGATAAAAGAAATCTAATAGAATTTAACTCGGCAACAAGAGAAAAAATCTCACCAAAGTCAATTCCCTCAACCCGAGAATAACCTTTTGCTACTAACAGAGCTTTGTATTTATCCAATTTTCCTTCTACATTCATCTTCTAGTCAACAAATCCACTAGATCCCAAGCCTCATTCTTATCCAAGGCTGCCATTTCTTCAACCATCTCCTTTTTCCAGAGTTTTCCATCCTCTAAATTCACTGCCTCCCTAATAGTTCTAGGATCATCGTCAGTAATAGAAAAAGTAAAATTTGAATGGAAATAAAGTGGAGTATACCTTTTTGGTTTCCTTCTTTCCTGAACCAATCTCCTCAATGCTTTATTATGATGATCTTCTTCTTCTTATTCATATTCTTCTGTAGAGTCTGATTCATCATCTTTCAACTCAAACTCTATTTTCTCTGGTTCTTCCTTCCTTGGTAGGACTTCCTATTTGACAACATCTTTTATTTCTCTAAATACCACATCTCGAATATACACTATATTCTTATTTTATTGGTTCCAAATCTTATGACCTTTCAAACCATATTTATACCCAATAAAAATCCAATTTTCATCCTTTTTATCTAGGTTACTCTTGTTTTCCTTTGGAACATGAACATATGCCTCACAATCAAATACTCAAAGATGTGTGAGAGAGGGTTTCTTATCAATCCATACCTTGTGTGGAGTCTTGTCATATAGTGTTAATGAGGGTGATTGATTGACCATGTAACATGCAGTACCAACTGCCTCTACCCAGAATTCATGTCCTAACTCGACACCATTGAGCATGCACCTTGATTTTTCCATTGGCATCATGTTCATCCTTTCTGCAACTCCATTATGTTGAGGTGTATATGGAGTAGTATTTTTCCTTGCTATATCGCACTTCTTAAATAATTATTCAAATTAATTTCCACAGAACTCTCCACCATTATTTGTCCTCAACACCTTAATTATTTTCTCTATTTTATTTTCCACAAGATGCTTAAACTCTTTAAACTTGTCCAAGACTTCAGATTTCTTCATGAGGAAATATGTCCAAGTATTCCTTGAGAATTCATCTCCAAATGAGACATAGTACACATATTTTCCCAGTGATGGAACTGACACGGGTCCAAACACATCACTATGCACCAACTATAAAATTCCCTCTTCCATCATTGCACCAGAGGGTAATCTTACCCAATTCTACTTTCCATATACACAATGTTCACAGAAAAAAAGTCTCGAGAGGATTTATACATGCATTCAATCATACCTTTACCTTGTAGTAGTAGAAATCCATTCTCTCTGATATGCCCCAGTCTTTGATGCCACAACATATCCTCTTCTCCAGAGACTATATGAGTTTTTTCTTTTTCGGCTCTAATATCATGAACAATGGAACTATTACACCCATCACTAATAGTCCTTCCCTGCAACTTATGTAGAGTTCCAATACGAACTCCTTTTAACAACGCCATTACTCCTCGAACCATCCTATAAGTTTCTTTCTCAAACACTTTGTTTGCGCCTGCATCGTTCATTTTGCTTACATAAATCAAATTTCTGGCCAATCCTGGGATGTGAAAAACAACAGGAAGTTTTCTAATCCTTCCATCCATGAGCTTCAACTTGAATTTTCCTCATCCTATTATTTTGGTTGTCGAGTCATCACCTAGGAAATTATCACCTCCATCATACCTTTCATATTTGAAAAACCAGTCCCTGTGAGGATTCATATGAAAGGATGCACTTGAGTCAACCAGTCATGCCTCATGATCTACATGTGTACTTGAAGAAGATAAGTACACATCAACTCCTTCTTCCAAGGAGGTTTTTGTTTTTGTAGAAGGAGCATCTTCATAGCCCTTCCCTCTCTCAATTTTTTTTGATATACATTGCTTCTTGTAGTTCCATTCTTTTCCACATCTCCAACATACCTTTACAAACTTTCCAGAAGATTTAGATCTACCCTTAGATTTAGATCTCTTACTTGAGGACCTAGATCTATTTATTTCTTGGGAGTGTCCTCTTGCAAAAAAATATTTTATGCTTTGAACTTCCATTTTCTTCTACCTCATCTCCTATGACAATAAGGATGAGACCACATCATCAAAAATTAAAGTATTTGTATTACTACCTATGGCCATAACCAGACTATCCCACGAGTCTGGTAAAGAGCACATTAAACCAATACACTTATATTCATTTGAAATTTTAATATCAACAGATAATAACTAACTTACCACAGTATTGAAGGCACTCAAATGCTCTGTCACCAAATCTCCATATTTCATCCTCGGGTTATACAACTTCTTACCCAGGAACAATTTGTTTACCATGGACTTAGATTGATACAAAGTCCCCAACTTATCCCATAATTCTTAGGTTGTATCTTCCCCTAACACATTCAACAATATTGAATCTAATAGGTACAACTAGAATGTGCTCTTTTCCTTCCAATCCAAATTGTTCTAGTCTTCTGCTGATGTTTGTGTAGGTTAAACACCTGGATCCACAACAATCCATTGATGTTTGTCCTCCAATAGATCTTCCATCTTGAGCTTACACAACTCAAAACTTTGCCAATTAAATTTCTCTATCTATATTTTCAAACTACTCTCCATTTCTTTTCACCTGAAGAATTAATATTGTAGATCTCCCACTGTAACAAGGTTTACCATATACCCGAGCCAAAACCCCTAACCACAAAGGTGTCCCCCTGAAGCCAATAATTGATATGATACCAAATCTATATTTTAACGTTGTACAATAAATTAACGCAAACAGATTCTTAATAAAAATAGAAAAGATACAATGGCACACACACACACACATTACACAAATATTTTTACCCTAGAAACACAAATCGATAAAACTAGTGAGCTTTTTAGAGCCACACCTTTAATCTTCTATTCATCATCTTCTTCATTTTTTACAATAAAATATACATATAGGATACCACAGAATCCAAACCCCTAATCCATTGACCTGGATTAGTCAACAACCCTAATTCCTTAACCAGGATTAGAAAACCATCAGTGAAAACCATGTGTTGAAAAACCACCAAAAACAATGGGCGAATATCAAAAATAAAATGGTGAATAAACCTGCCAAAACAAATTTTAGGGGCTCCGCCCCCGAGGTCCCCATTGAGGGGACCTACAATGATGCAAAGAATATAACACATACCCAACAGTTGAAGCATGACTAGGTATATCGAATAGTCAATATGAAGAAATATTTAACTTACACAAAAATGCTCATTCAATGACAATATTATGCTTGGAAACATGAAATACATATCTTGCTCATTTAGAACCATAAAGATGCCATAAAAATGTCAAAAAGTATACGATTACAAGTGACCATGAAACCATATAAAAGTGTCTCATTCATTCACCATATCATTTAGAATCAAGGATTATTATCATCATCAAGGAATTGTGTGCTAAGAATCAATGTGATTGCAATGATGAGACTAAGGAAACACCACATACATTGTTATGATGAATAATTATGGAAAGGGGAAGGGAAAAAATCCATGTGATGACCCTTAAAGTCATTTAATATGCTACATGGGTTTTGTGATTTTATTCATCTATCTTTCATGAGCTAGGATTTTATATAACAACCTTCAAGAGGGTCTTTAGCATTGAATTACATGTCCTCGACATTGTTTCTTACTACCTTTTTTTTCCTTTTTATTTATATGTTCACTTTATTGAGCAAGTCCCTTTTTATTTAGATATTAATAGACAAGTTATGGACTAGGGGCATTGTCCTCATAGCAAGGTGGCATTTCTAAATATTTATATTTCTGGCTTTTGACTTTATTGCTCTTTGCATCTAGCCTTTTTTTTGGATTTATTAACTTAGGATTTATTTATTAGACATTTTTGGTGACATTTGATAAGTCATACATGATCAAGATAGACTTTTATGGATGGAATGGAGTGAAATAGAGAAAGTGGAAAGTGTTTAGTATATATAGAATGTGGAAATGAATACCTTGGATAGATTATTAGTAGTACAAATTGACCTGAGAAATGACAATGCTTCTAAAGGAAAACCATGGTACCCTAAAATATGAAAAGGAAAATAATAAAAATATGAATGTTATGAAGTGTTATCGAATTTCACTTCAGTGTTTACCACTTTTAGGACTAACCAAGAAGTTATAGCATCACATCCAAATAAATCACCAATGCATGGAATATAAAATACATCGCATTGAAACCATAATGTACCATCCATAGTGAATTTGTCATGTAAGGAGTAAGGGGGGAGATCAAATATACCATAGTTGAGCTAGCACAATCATACATTTGAAGGAGAGAATGAGAAGAACCACATGAGTTTGGAAAATATGAGCAAGATAGTTCATGCAGTGAGAAACATAAGACCCTTGTGAGGGTGCCTTTGAATTTGTCGCCCCTTGGGGGGTAACAAGACCCTAACACCATGTTTCTAGAATACCCACTATGAGTGCAACATTCCCTTGTTGTTTTTTTCCATGATTTCTCCTCAAATCATTTTCATCACCTACATATTTGATAACTTCATTAGTGGCCTTTTTTTCCCACATAGGATAAAAAATCTCCCCAATAGAAGGTGTCCTTGCAACACATTCATCATGAATGGACCCATCCATGTTGTTATTCATTTTGTAATAAAAAACTCAACTAGTAGTTGATTCAATGATAGAAATCTAACTAAAGGTTGGGCTAGTTGATTCAGAAGGTTAGTTGATGAAAAAATCAAATAATTTGATTAAATGTTGACTTGAAACACTCATTAGTAGAGAAACACATGAGCTCTACTTATCAACGATGACATCTCATCTACAAATCACTTCCTACTTAACTAAATCATATAGTTGATAGGTTTTTTAATCTTTGGAATAATTGACCATGATGAAAATATAACTCTTTAGGTCCAATTTCTTTTGCTTCTCATCTAAAATATGAGCACAAGGTATACATCCAATGGTCTTAGGTTTCCAACTAGTGGTTTCCTTCCACTCCATTTATCAAGAGGAGTTACATCCCATCCTCCTAGGATTAGAACATTATTCAGAATGTAATTTGAGTAGGCAACGATCTCTACTCGACATCTACCAATTTTAATCAAATGTATTTTCTCTCTCTCTCGACAACACCATTTCGTCGAGGTGTGCAAGGTACTAATATCTAAAATATAATACCATTCTAGGATAGGTACCCTTTAAATGCAATGATCACATATTATCCTCCATTCTCAAAGCTCAGAAATTTCATAGGGTGGCAACATTGGTGTTCAACCAATAACCTTAACTCCTTGATTTTTTTAAAATACTGCATCCTTTGTCTTCATTAAATATACCTAAGTAAACATGGAAAAGTAAAAAAAAATTGATAACATACCTTTCACTTGCTAGATAAAGATGGTTCATTGTACAATGGTCGTTATGCACAAGCTCCAATTGTGTCTTTTCCCTCAAATACTTTCCTTTCTCAAACTTTCCTTGGGAATTCTTACCAAGAACACATTCCTCACATACAACTTATGGAGGAACCACTCCAGGGACCTCTGAACCATATTTAGTCTAACCATCAATTTTATGCTTCTCAAATTAAGATATCATAGTCTTTCATGCCAAAATTTTCTTATATCATCATTGTTTTCTATAATTGCAAACAACCTTGTTTCTTTCTTCTTTGAACCAATGAAATCACCCTTGAAGCCATGTGATGGGAACAAAAAAAATCAACTATCCATTCATTTTGAGAAGTATGAGCATGTAACACTTGAGAGTAGCTAACATTAAAGGTATGATCATTCTCAAAAAAAATTGTCTTGATCATGTTGATGGTTGATTAGTTGACTATTTTCCTTCAAGTTATCAATCTTCTCCTCACAGTCATAAACCTTCTTTCTGCAAACCTTATTAAAGTGCCTCAACTTTCCATACTAATAATAGGTCTTGTTATTCTTTAATTTCCAAGTCTATTGTTGGTTATCATATCCATGTATTGTTCTATCGATATGATCTTCAAAAACCTTATTGTGGTCTCCATCATGGTCTCTTTTCTCATTACCATCTTGAATGTTTTCTCTATGACTTTGTTGATTTTTTCCCATAATGAAATTCACATGCTACCTATTGCTAGATTTCCTTCATTAAAAATGTTTTCTTATGCTCTAATCAACAAAGAACAAAAGGAGTCAAAGGTATAATCCTTACCATATTTTTTAGTTGAAGCCCAATTTTCTCAAAATATGGAATAGAAATCATCATATGATGTTTTTAGATGCATCATAATCAATTATATCAAATTCCCTTCCTTCTTTAGGAATTATTTTCCATGTTCACCCAATTTCAACTATAGCTCATTTATATAAGCCAAACAATCTTGAATCCTATCAAAAGAGAGAGGTTCCAAAGAGATCAACTCTTTCTCAAGTTACATAACCTATATTTCATCAACATTATCAAACAAATTTATCAAAAGAGAGAGGTTCCAAAGAGATCAACTCTTTCTCAAGTTACATAACCTATATTTCATCAACATTATCAAACAAATTCTTGAGATTATTCCATACTTGTTTGGACAATTTATTCCACTTATATGGAACTAAATATCCCTTAAAATGTAGGTCCTAATAACACTTACAACTTCTTCCTTCTTCTCATTAATCATGAACTACCCATATTCATCTTTAGGGTTGAGAACAATAGGGTTTGTGGATTTCCACTATGATTTTCTCTTCAACAAAGTCTCTATATCCTATTCCCATATGCCATAGTTATATGCATGAGCATCACAGTCTCCTTCTTCAAACCCAAATTACTTTTACAAAACCTTGATTCAAAAAGTATCATCTTCCCAGTTATCAAATTCTTAGGAATGAAAATACCATCCACAATATTAGTGTGATGCATTAGCCTCCATGCACCTTGAAACAATAATAACCAATATATGATCTTAAAAATAGAAGGCTTTGATATCATGTTAGAATTCAAATGTGTATTGTAGAAGTAAAAAAAACATCCAAGCAGAGTTGGTGCCATTAAGAAAAACTACAAGATAAAAGATTAGGTCAATCAATTTATGATTAAAAGATATATTACTAAAATTAGTCTTGTTATTAAGGACTAGAATATACTACCATTAGTCGTCTCCCAAAAAATAGTATTATATATATATATATATATATATATATATATATATATATATTTTAGTTTTTTTTATTATCACAAATTAGCCAATTTATACTTGTGACAGTAAATATAAAATAACATGAAATTGTATTGATATACTTTTCCATATAAATTTATCCAAGACCATCTATTTATACTCATGTTTGTAACCTATCTCCCTTGAACTAGGTTGATTCATTCCATTCTTAGCACCTAAGATGGCCTCAAAGTAGTTAGATAATCTAAGTTGCTCCACTGATTCTATGTCTAGCCAATTAGGGTCAACCTAGTTACGACCATTTTAATTAGTATGATTCACTCGGTTAAAACCCCTTATTCGATTAGTTGATTGCTAAGTCGATCCATTGATTAACACCAAAATACACCAATTGGCATATATTAATTAAGTTTAATCACAAATTCCAACATCCCCCCTTCAACAAAACTTAAAATTCTTAGAGGATCAGGAGGTGGC
>CBVK0100098159.1:0-10443 GCA_900067695.1 Picea abies
AGGTGAATTTGGTGGGGTAAAAACACATGATTGGCATACCTTCATTAAGGAAATTATTTTGGTATACATATTTATATATATATTGGCCTTATACATCTTTTATTTTTATTTATTTTTTCTTGTCTACTTTGGTTGAAACAAATAATGATTCATTTTTTTGTTACAATATGTTCTACCACTATCTCTCCTAAACGACTTTGAAAACAACGTCAAACAAGTTATATATGATCTTGGAAAATACATGAGGTAAGTAGTTGTGATTTATATGAAAAATTTTCTTTCAAATTATTGTTGTACTTAATGACACATGTTTTACTTGTAATGTAATATATTATATTATGTTATGTTGAAACATATTATTTTCTTGTGTCATGATCTCATGTAGATGGTTTTCATTGAAAGAAATCCATGAAGATGATATAAAGTATTGGAAGAGAGAAATTCCTCATTTAATGTGTGAAATGAAAAAGTATATACCTCCAACATTTTTCAATGCACAAGAACACTACCTCATACACCAAGTTGAGGAGATAGAAATTTGTGGACTTGTTCACACAAGGTCAATGTGGATGGTGGAGAGGCACTTGAAATCATTGAAGGCGTTGGTTAGACAAAGAACACGTCCCGAGGGTTCTATGGTGGAGGGATATATGGTATATCAATCCATGGTGTATGTTAGTCAACATCTTCCTAAATTATCAGTGCCAACTATGCATGCAGTGGATCACATTTGGGATGTGAACTCCATCAAAAAATTTGAATATCAGGAGCATCTGTTGGGGCAAGGTAGAATGAAAAAAATGAGACGTAATATATTAATAATTGTGCAAATTTATATTAATAATACATATAAAGTTTCATTTTTTGTGTATATGATCATACTCATTAATATATTAATATAATTTATTTCATAAATTATAAATATTTTTAATTACCTGCATATTGGCAGTTATAACTAATATTTAATATTGGTGAATTATGTTTTTCTGATTCAGTTTCTCAAGAGCGGGATGCACTGCATTTATACATTGAAAATAATCTTGACTGGATGAATGTATGGATTGAAAGATGTAAACAACATAATGGAGGTAGTTTATCATGGCAACAACTATCTGAATTGGTTAGAGAAGCTCGTCGTAATGGAGATGCCAATGTTACGCAAAGGGAAATTGATTTAGCATATGGTTTGAAAGATGGACAGGTAAGCAAATTCACCCATTTTATTCAATTATTTTATATTATATTAATGTGACTACATGTGTACTGTATTTTTTATATACTTTTGAAGTTATATAAATATATGTTAATTTATTAATTGACAATGCATATTTTACATATATGACATATTGCAGTTGAAATACCACAAGGGTATGTGGTGCAATGGTCATAAATTTCGCATCAAACTATTGGATGAAACCAGAAAAACTTCTGATAGTGGGATAAATGCAGTATCCCAGGTCACTAATGTTTCCTCTAGGAGTGACAGACATCCCCAAGAATCTGAAAATAGATACTATGGGTATTTAAACGATATACTTGAGTGTGACTTTAATTCATTCAAATTAGTTATGTTCGATGTCAAATGGTATAGGTTACGAATGCATGGACACAATGAGGAAAGAATTGTTATTCAACATTCCAACGGATTTCCAGTGATTAAAACAATGGTGTTTGAAACAGGACATGATCGTTATGTTTTTCCAAGCCAATGTGAACAAGTCTTTTACTCAAATGTTCCAGGTGAAAGGGATTGGTCATTTTTTGTTAGATATGATCAAAGAGGAAGGCCAATTAAGTGTACTCATATACAGGAAGAAGATGATATTGAAGATCAAGAAGATGATTTGAAATATCAGACAGAGCCAAAAGATCATGTAGGGTCGACAGATGAAGAATATGAAGAAAATCATGATCTAGGCATAGGAGACAATATTGCAATTCTTGATGATGATGTTGATTAAAATATGCTCGAAAATGACATTGATGATGATGATGGTATCATCAATCCTTTCAACATCGTTTCATAACCAAATGATGCTATAGATGTTGAGTTCGATGAAGAAGATCAAGATACAAAACAAGGATGATTACACAGATGTTGAGGTTGGATTAGGTACATGACTATATAATATTTTAATTTGTATGAATTATTCTCTTAAAATAATTTACTTATAATGTCATGGGTTAATTACATGTTTTTAAGTTTTATGGGACATTTTTATATCCTATGTTACATGTTGTTTAATTATTATTTGAAACCTGAAAATAGTTTCCAATATACTAAAGTATGTGGTAGACTAAATATATCATTTAGAAACACATAATGTCATGTACCTTCATTAATTTTTGTTTTTGTAGTTTCTATGCATGAATCTTAATAGGACGTTGCTTTTGATTATTTTCTATTTTATAGATTGGGTTTTGGGGATCAATTGAGAGTGATGTGAGGGGGAGGGGAGGGGCCATATGAGTTTCCACCTTCATGTGGTCGGACTTGTTCAATAGAGGATAAGTTGAAACCAAGCGAATCTCTTTCATTTTTATACCATCATGATCGTACAAGATTTCATCAGTATTGTTGTCACAGTATTGCATGCATCAATGAAGTTTCAATGAACATGTTTATCATTTATATAGAAATTTTTTTGAAACCCTAATTTTCTTTCAAAGTACACAATTTGGTTGATGCAAGTTTTAAGTTTGCATCAGTGTTTCTTCATTTTTCTTTCAGGTTCTACATTAATGTATATACAATGTATCTGTGTCATAGTTGTACTGATGAAAAATCCCTCTTTTTCACTGATTGTTTGATAAAAACCATAAAAATACACCCTTGTAGTACTATATAATGGGACATGTGTAATTTTGAACAAAGTTTACAAGGAACAAGGAACAGAAATTGTACGAGGACTAGACACCGGCAACCGTGACCTATGAATGGGGCCAACGTTGAAATTTTTTCAAACAATTTCTATATTCATTGAAATTTTTCATGGATAGAATATTTGCATGCCTTAATGATATGGGAGGGTTTATGGACTCAAATTTGACTGACACACCCACTTTCTTCCATCATCAATTCATAATGTAAACCATAAATCCTAATTTTCTTTCAAAGTACACAATTTGGTTGACGCAAGTTTTAAGTTTTCGTGAGTCTTTCTTCATTTTTATTTTAGGTTCTACATTAATGTATATACAATGTATATTTTTCATATTTGTGATGAAAAATCCCTCTTTTTCGTTGATTGCTTAATCAACACCATATAAATACTAGAGGTAGGCAACAATGACATGTGAATAGGGCCAATGTTGAATTTTTTTCAAACTGTATTTGTATGCATTGCAATTTGACCTGGATAGACTATTCACGTGCCTTAATGATATGGGAGGGTTTATGGACTCAACTTTCACTCACACACCCACTTTCTTCCATCATCATATCATCATGGAAACCATAAACCCTATTTTTCATATGTTCTAGTAGATATGTTAGTGATTCAAAATTTCATATTTGTATTTGACTCAAGGTCTAGCTAGCTTGCAAAGTATCAAATTTTAATTTCAAGTTGATAAACCAAATATGAAATGAATCCAAGAATCATTTTATATCGTCGCAAGAGAGACGAATGTAAATAATCTTGCGACGAATTAGCTATACTATCGACGAAAAAAGGTTCGTTGATAGTATACCTAATTCGTCGCAAGAATATTGTGTCTAATTTGAATGGTGCTACATTTTTTTCAAGAAGTGTAGGGATTATATTATGGTTTAATGTAGTGTATTCTATAAGAACAATCTTTATGCCAAACCACAAAATTGATAGTACCATATCTTTTTCATAAGACAAATATTCTTTGTATGTTTCCTTTGTGGTGGCTCAAGCCCTCAGTACACATGATGTCATCTTTATGCCAAACCACAAAATCGATAGTACCATATATTTTTCATAAGACAAATATTCTTTGTATGTTTCCTTTGTGGTGGCTCAAGCCCTCAGTACACATGATGTCCGAAAATGAAATGTAACAATTTGACTATTGAATGATAGTGTTATGTCACCCATGGTTAAGGAAATAACTTAAGGTTCTTAGGTCCTATTTGAATGTTCTTAGAATTGATATTCGTTACATAGTCCTTGAAAAAAGACAAAATACTTATGTAGCGGATATTAATTTGGTCTTTGTGTGGGAAATTTTATGCCATTAGTATGTTTTGTACAAAAATAATGGATCTTGGGGACTACACCATGGTCAAGGAACAAGGAACTAGGAATGAGGAACACAAAACAAGGAACAAGGAACAGAAATTGTACGAGCACTAGACACCAACAACAGTGACCTGTGAATGGGGCCAACATTGAAATTTTTTCAAACAGTTTCTGTATGCACTAAAATTTGTCATGGATAGACTATTCACATGTCTTAACGATATGGCAGGGTTTCTGGACTCAAATTTCACCGACACACCCACTGTCTTCCATCATAAATTCATCATGTAAACCATAAACCCTATTTTCTTTCAAAGTACACAATTTGGTTGATGCAAGTTTTGAGTTTTCATCGGTATTTCTTCATTTTTCTTCCAGGTTCTACATTAATGTATATACAATGTATCTGTTTCATATTTTTGATGAAAAACCCCTCTTTTTCATTGATTTCTTAGTCAACACCATAAAAATACTAGAGGCGGGCAACAATGACATGTGAATGGGGCCACCATTGAAAGTTTTTCAAACTGTATCTGTATGCATTGAAATTTGACCTGGATAGACTATTCACATGCCTTAATGACATGGGAGGGTTTATGGACTCAAATTTCACTCACACACCTACTTTCTTCCATTATCATATCATCATGGAAATGATAAAACCTATTTTTCATATGTTCTAGTAGATATGTTAATGATTCCAAATTCCATATTTGTATTTGACTCAAGGTCCAACTAGCTTGCAAAGTATCAAATTTTAATTTCAATTTGATAAACTAAATATGAAATGAATCCAAGCATAATTTTATATCATTGCAAGAGAGAAGAATGTAAATAATCTTGCGACGAATTAGCTATACTATTGACGAAAAAAGCTCTTCGATAGTATAGCTAATTTGTCGCAAGAATATTGTGTCTAATTTGAATGGTGTTACATGGTTTGCAAGGAGTGTAGGGATTATATTATGGTGAAATGTAGTGTAGTCTATAAGAACAATCTCTATGCCAAACCTCAAAATGGATAGTACCATATCTTGTTCATAAGACAAATATTCTTTGTATGTTTCCTTTGTGGTGGCTCAAGCCCTCAGTACACATGATGCCTGACAATTAAATGTAACAATTTGACTATTGAATGATAGTTTTATGTCACCCATGGTTAAGGAAAGAACTTAAGTTTCTTAGGTCCTATTTAAATTTTCTTAAAATTGAGATTTGTTACATAGTCCTTGAAAAAAGACAAAAGACTTATGTAGCAGATATTAATTTGATCTTTGTGTGGGACATTTTATGCCATTAGTATGTTTTGTAAAAAAATAATGGATATTTGGGACTAAACCATGGTAAAGGAACGAGGAAAAAGGAACAAAGAATAAAGAATGAGGAACACAGAACAAGGAACAAGGAGCGGAAATTGTACGAGGACTAGACACCGGCAACAATGACCTGTGAATGGGGCCAACGTTGAAATTTTTTCAAACAGTTTATGTATGCACTGAAATTTTTCATGGGTAGAATATTTGCATGCCTTAATGATATGGGAGGTTTTTTAGACTCAAATTTTACTGACACACCCACTTTATTCCATCATCAATTCATCATGTAAACCATACACCCTAATTTTCTTTCAAAGTACACAGTTTGGTTGACGCAAGTCTTAAGTTTTCGTCAGTCTTTCTTCATTTTTCTTTCAAGTTCTAAATTAATGTATATACAATGTATTTGTGTCATAGTTGTGATGAAAAATCCCTCTTTTTCATTGATTTCTTAATCAACACCATACAAATACTAGAGGCGGGCAACAGTGACATGTGAATGGGGCCAACGTTGAAATTTTTTCAAAATGTATCTGTATGAATTGCAATTTGACCTGGATAGACTATTCACATGCCTTAACGATATGGGAGGGTTTCTGGACTCAAATTTCACTCACACAACTACTTTATTCCATCATCATATCATCATGGAAACCATAAACCCTATTTTTCATATGTTCTAGTAGATATGTTAATGATTCCAAATTTCATATTTGTATTTGACTCAAGGTCCAGCTAGCTTGAAAAGTATCAAATTTTAATTTCAAGTTGATAAACCAAATATGAAATTAATCCAAGCATCATTTGATATCATCGTAAGAGAGATGAATGTAAATAATCTTGCGACGAATTAGTTATACTATTGACGAAAAAAGGTTCGTCGATAGTATAGCTAATTCGTCACAAGAATATTGTGTCTAATTTGAATGGTGTTACATGGTTTTCAAGTAGTGTATGGATTATATTATAGTGCAATGTAGTGTAGTATATAAGAACAATCTCTATGCTGAACCTCAAAATGGATAGTACCATATCTTGTTCATAAGACAAATATTCTTTGTATGTTTCCTTTGTGGTGGCTCAAGCCCTCAGTACACATGATGCCTGACAATGAAATGTAACAATTTGACTATTGAATGATAGTTTTATGTCACCCATGGTTAAGGAAAAAACTTAAGGTTCTTATGTCCTATTTGAATTTTCTTATAATTGAGATTCGTTACATATTCCTTGAAAAAAGACAAAAGACTTATGTAACGGATATTAATTTGGTTTTTGTGTGGGACATTTTATGCCATTGGTATATTTTGTATAAAAATAATGGATCTTGGGGACTACATCATGGTCAAGGAACGAGGAACAAGGAACAAGGAACGAGGAACACATAACAAGGAACAAGGAATGGAAATTGTACGAGGACTAGACACCGACAATAGTGACGTGTGAATGGGGCCAACATTAAAATTTTTTCAAACAGTTTTTGTATGCACTGAAATTTGTCATGGATAGACTATTCACATGCCTGAATGATATGGGAGGTTTTTTGGACTCAAATTTTACTGACACACCCACTTTCTTCCATCATCAATTCATCATGTAAACCATAAACCCTAATTTTCTTTCAAAGTACATAATTTGGTTGACGCAAGTTTTAAGTATTCGTTAGTATTTCTTCATTTTTCTTTCAGGTTCTACATTAATGTATATAAAATGTATCTGTGTCATAGTTGTGATGAAAAATCCCTCTTTTTAGTTGATTTATTAATCAACACCATAAAAATACTAGAGGCGGGCAACAATGACATGTGAATGGGGCCAACATTGAAAATTTTCAAACTGTATCTGTATGCATTGAAATTTGACCTAGATAGACTATTTGCATGCCTTAAAGATATGGGAGGGTTTATGGACTCAAATTTCACTCACACACCCACTTTCTTCCATCATCATATCATCATGGAAACCATAAACCCTATTTTTCATATGTTCTAGTAGATATGTTAATGATTCCAAATTTCATATTTGTATTTGAATCAAGGTCCAACTAGCTTGCAAAGTATCAAATTTTAATTTCAAGTTGATAAACCAAATATGAAATGAATCCAAGCATCATTTGATATCGTCGCAAGAGAGACGAATGCAAATAATCTTTGTCAGTAGAGTTCAGGTTCCTCCTACTTGGACTACATGTAGACTTCAACCCCACTTCAAAATCCTTTCCATATGGTGCATTGGAAAATCAACAAGGATTTAGATCCTAGAGTCTAAGCAAGAGAGTCAATCCCAAAAACAAGGGTTTCTACAAAAGGAACTAGTCATAAAAATCCAAGGCTAAATTCTCAAGATAACGCTCTAGCATAAGCGTACTAGAACGGTTGGTTTCCTTTCTCCAACATTTGAACCCAATTTATACTATCACAAGTTGGTTAAGTTTGTTGGAAATAATAATTAGGGTTGTATAGTTGCACAGATCTCGTAAACCCTGCTTAGGAGTTCATAATTAATGCTCATTTTTTACTTTTTACAATTTTTGGAAGACACCCTGCCTTTCTTAAAGGAAACACATGGGTACCAGTGCATTTCTCAAAGGAAGAATGTCGGTATGAGGAAAAAAAAAATTAACATATGTTTCGTGTGGATTAAAGATATTCAATGGCTAATATATTGGGCAATAAGGAATCCATGGTCACTCATAACCAAATAATGTTATAACATGAGGTGATTTCAACTTCAAAATACATGTCCTTTAAGGAGAAGATTTAATGGTTTAATGGTTATTGGCCTCCTTCATCGGCGTTGTGCCAATGGATCCACTCAACATGGAAAAAGAATTATGAGATTCCTCTCTGCTCCAAAGGTGTTTTTTTAATTCATATTTTCAATCATGCTGCTTATAAGCAAGTTTTAGAGTAGGGTCCCTGGTTTTGGGGAAGAGTGGGGATTTTATATCTCCTTGATTTCCAAATTTTGATCCTAACTCTACGTCAATTACTAGAATGACACTTTGAGTACACCTCCCAAATTTTCCATTTCATTATTGGTATATATCAATTTTTGAGGATATTGAGAATGCTTTGGGCAGTTACATAAAAGAAATTTTGGAGATTTATAACGAGATTGTGTACATACATGAAATTTACATGATATTTATCCCCATGCATGAGCTCATCTTTCAAGGGAAAAAGGGACCAAATCCAAATAAAAATATTGGAATTTTCCCAAGCAACCAATGTGAGATGATGAAGTTTCTCTTACTAAGGAAAATCAACAACCATTGACTTAAACAAAATTTGATATAGTCTTCCTACAATATTTGATTGGAGAACCTTGTCCTCCCTCGAAGGATGGAGTAGAGGCCATTGATATTGGGTTTTCCTTCTCAAATATGAAAATTGTACCTAATGCCCCTCTAGGGGGAATGAAGTGACTTTATGAAACTAACATATCTAATTCTGATAAGGATATGACATCAATGTGGTGATTGTGATGTCATTCCATGATGTTATAGATGCTTAAAATAAAGGATATGTTAAACATTCCTTGTATCCTTCATTCTTTATTACAAACACTTACTCTTAGGTTTTTTTCTTCATATATCTATATCAATTATACTTTCTAAAAAATTATATATGTTTTGTTTCCTTGAATCTATGAGGATTTAATCCCTCTCTTTTCAAAACATATAAGCATATTTCCAATTAGAAAATTATTATAGAAGGTCTTGTGACCCATTCATGGTCTTTTGTGGTGACATGAGGACTTGTTCATGGTGCTTGAGATAGATATTATATGTTTGGGGCTTGAGTTGTTGTTTCTCTCCCTTGACCATGGTTAAGGGATTAAGGTGTTTTTCCCTACTACAACCATGGTCAAGGCTCCAAGACCCATATGTAGTATGAAAAACATATAAATGACACTCATGTCCAAGTATTAGGCCAAATACATTGAAGTGAGACCTCGTGTCATGAATTTTTTTGTGGTTCTATATAAATAATTTAGGACCTAGATGTCATATTCTAGGGACCAATGGCCATGTAAAAGGATACAAATTAACCACAAAACAGGCCCTCTATAGGAGGTCAATATCCTTAGAGTGGGATATGGGTTCCATTAGAAGGTTTTTTGCATGACAGGTGGATCTCATACCATGGTTCAGGGGAGAAATCTAGGGAATTATTCCCTAGATTAATATTATTGATCTAATGTGCCACAATCAAGGCCTTAAACCACAACATAGACCCTTTAAATTGGACCTTTGGCATACAAGTGGACTATAGTCATGAACCTAAGACCCATCCATGATGATCAAGAAGACCTCATAATGTGACAACAAATGGGATGCCAAAGACTCCCTAGAGAGGACTCATGTCATGGTTTTTAGGTGTTTTTAGATGGTGGTTCATGAGCTCAAGAAGGTTTAGTTAGGGATTTAGGCCATTGTTTCCAACTTGCCATGTTTATGCCTCTACACCCATTTTCAATGTACAAAACCTAATCGTGATTCCTATATCCCTCTTAAAGTCCACATTTTTCGTTATGTTGGTTTGAGGACTTGTTCAAGGCTCTTGACCATGTTCAGAATCTTCAACAATATAATAAGGAACTTTTTTTCAATCTTTGATGATAGCTAAGGTCTTTTGACCCATCCATGGTCTTGTGTGGTGACATGAGGACTTGTTCATGGTGCTTGAGCTAGATATTATATGTTTGGGGCTTGAGTTGTTGTTTCCCTCCCTTGACCATGGTTAAGGGAGTAAGGCGTGTTTCCCTACTAAAACCATGGTCAAGGCCCTGAGACCCATATCTAGTATGAAAAACATATAAATGACACTCATGTCCAAATATTAGGCCAAATACATTGAAGTGAGACCTCGTGTCAAGAATTTTTTTGTGGCTCTATATAAATAATTTAGGAC
>CBVK0100098191.1:0-12468 GCA_900067695.1 Picea abies
TAATAAACAAGGAAAAACCTTAGGAAAAATAAATCCTAGGTGTGTGAAGTAACTCCATTAGCACAATCCATTTTACAATTTGCACGGCGAGAGAGAAACAACTAATTAACAGTCTAAAAAAACTCTTCCTTAAATGAATAACTTATTAAAAAAATGAAATTAGTCTAAAAGGAAAAAATAAGGACCAAGATTAAAACTAATTCTAAAAAATAACTAAAATTAAATTATGTTAAGCTACTCCACACTTAAACTATAACAGTTGAACATAAATTTATGTAAAATCATCATGCCAATGTAGTCATTCAAGTAATCCCATTCCATTAATTTAGCCAAATATCATAGCCTTTTTCTTGATATATAATCATTGAGTCCTTTCCCACCATAATTCTTCCAACATGAGTCTCAGTGTTGTTGATTTTTGTAAGATTTGAATCCTTGGACACACCCTCTTGTTCCTGAAATTGTTCATCATCAAAATCAATCAAAAGAAAAAAGTATAATCATATAACTATAACTCCATCTTATCAATCAACCCATATTCTATAGATACATGTCATCACCAATCCTTTGTCATGCTCAAAAGATAAGATATTCAATAAATATATGATTCAAAGAAAAACCCCAACACCACTCACCAATGTATCTATTGCCTCTTGACATTAATGATAATAACTTCAAATATCTTCAACCTCCAAAATGGCAAGAGGAAATTACTACAGATATGGAATCATTTAAGACACTCTTGATAAAGTACAAATAATATCAAATAAAAATCTAGATTGGATGATTCTCCTATAGAAACCATAATTGAATGAGATGATTAGAACATGATTTCTAATAAGAGATGAGTTGGTTCTTGTCACAATGGATAAATCCCTAAGATTAATATCATAAAGTTTCCAAGAGTGTTCGAAGCAGACAAGTTAGGAGTTTCATTTCCCTTATCTTATATATCACATAGAATACCGAAAAAAAGTATAAGTGGACGAGTGTGCAACCTGCCTCTCTACTAGATAGGATTTCCATACAAATAAAATCCTAACTAAAATAACGAAGTATATAATTTGGAAATACACATTAGAAAGATCATAAGTAAGAGGGATCAAATAAAAATCCTTATTCCAATTGACATATATAGGATTTTCCTTCCAGATTATGAATAAACTTGAACTCTTTTAGTGTTATCAATTCAGATTCATGAAATGTTCAAAAGTAAAAAATCCAATATATTCATGAGTTACAACCCACAATAAATGACACCCTTAAATATTAATACCATGGCTAAGGTAAAAAAAATAAAAAATTGAAAGCTCGGGACCAATAAATCTTAGCAATTGCATTGACACCTCCTCCTAAGGTATTCACAAGCTCTTTTTTTTTAAAGATGATTCTTAATTCCAAGCATTCGAATGAATTCAAAATTCATGTATGATGAAATAAGAGGACAAAATTAATACCAGAAATTGAAGTAGTAATAGATAGAAAATAGGAAAAATTAAATCATGTAAACCTCTATCCGTGATGCAAGCGATAATATTTTTATTATTCTTGGGAAATCTATATGAGTAAGATCCCTCCAACCATGCTTTAATTCTAACATAAAATATCCCATGACTATCATAGAATTGGTAGAGGGAGTTCACGGGAAAGTAGCATATTTGATGAGAACCATATATGAAACTACCCTGAAATGTACTTTGTGGGAGATTCTTAGTACGAATATAATCATTATTTCCAGAATGCAAGTCAAAATAATGAAGGTCTAACATAACTATCGGTCTAGACTGAAGTGCCTTGTTGTCTTGGCAAGCCTCCCTGGGCTCATACTTCAAATAACCAACAACTTGAGATGAATTAGTGGGATCTACTAATATGCATGGACTATCCTCCGCCATTGTATAAGGAATATCATTAAAACTATGGTGGCAGCCACTAATGTCATCTATATCAACCAATTTGCTACTTGTACATGAATATTCTTTATTAATCAATAATGCAGTTGAATCAAAAGAAGATACAATTTTATCTACGTTTGTTATAGAATTTTCTCCATCCCATGGAAAAGGTTGATAAGGCATAAAATTTAAGTTCATGGGAAGAGGTCTTATTCTCTCTATCTTCTACATGTAGATTACCAATGTCAAGTATCACATAAGGGTTCATCCCTACAAAATTTATTTGAATATGATCATGGGTGACTTTATGTAAGATCAAAAAATTAAAAATATCAGCATACAAAAAATAATAAGTAGAAGTATAAATAAAATGAAGTGTCTCTCTTGAAAGAGAATTATTTTCAATAACAGTCTCTTTGAATGGTATCTCTTATTCCTTAAGCATGTTCATGATTGGTTTTGATTGTGAATTGAATGAATTGTTTCATAGACAAAACCTTCTTCCTTAAAATTATTCTCCTCTTATAAGCAAGATGTAAATTGTTGTACTAAACGTGTTATGCATTGTGTTTCTATTTATTCTCCTTGAGTTAATTGATCAGCTTGTTGTTTTTCTCCTTTAAAATGTGTGAATAGGAAATATCTTCTAAGACATACTCATGGTTAGGAGGTATGAACAAATCAAAAAAAAATTCAGAACAAGAAGGCTCATTAAATACTTCTATAACTAGAGGAAAACATTCTTGAACATTCTTAGTTAAACTAGAAGATGTTATAACATTACAACAACCATGATTAGCAACAAACGAGTCAATATGATCCATTCCTGAGGTAGTTGACATATTTTCAGGCACATGATAACTTTCTCCATCTTTCTTCATTTTTTCCTCCATTTCCTTTGATTTCTAAGGTAAGATAGGACAATGAGAACCTGGCATAACCATTGGTGTAATCCGAAGTATCTCATTATCAACAGGAAATCCTTCTTCTATGTTAGCTATAGGAAAATCTGAACTCAAATTAACTACACAAGAGGTTTATTTTTCATCACTGGGAAAGAATGGGGGAATGAAATGGTGGGAGGATACATATTATTCTTCCAAAAAAATATGTTATCTTTGATCTATATCCCCCATAGTGGAGAAATATCCAAACATGCATTGTCCAACCAAATCATCAATATCCTCAGCCTCTTCATGTGAATCCAAATCAACATGTAAACTATCATCAAGGCATGACTATGATTCTTCACTCACTAGTTGATCTTGTTCATTAGAAAAATAAATTAAATGTAGAAGTCATTTACTAACAGAGGGCACATCATCCAAATGAATTCTATAAAAAAGACGCATAAACCTTACAAACAAGTCTTCTAAATATTAATTTGTTTCCTCCTAAGCTCTAGTATTTCTTTACACGATCCATCATAATCAAAATTTTCAAAAGCATGCATAAATTGTTCCTATGTGTGAACAAAGGCAATCGACAAAGTCTCACACCATATTTTAACTAGGCATTCAAAAGTAAGAGTGAACAACATGCATATGACACCTTCATGAGTAATATTCTCAGAAAAACAAACCAAATATAATTGAATGATATGTTCAAATGCAAATGTATCTCCTTCACCATCAAATTTAAATTTTGACAAGAGATTAACTATATTTATAGGAGTGGTATGAGGTATAGAACCAAAAATACATCTCCATATAGGGATTTGGAAAGGAGCCATTAATTAAAAAAAAGAATTAACAAGAAAGACTCTGCAGGCTCAGGTTGTCATTTGGCCCTCCTTCTAGTGTCATTTTGATGATGTGGGAAAACTTCCCCATTCCAACATGAGGGAGGATTGCCTGATGGTAGGTCCCAACCAAACCTACTGTCATTTGGTATGGAAATATCCACCGGTATGTGGGCCCAGTTGACGCTAACTAAATGGATTTCTCTCTGAAGATAGGCTTGTTCATTTAAATTAGACTAAATTCCGAATGTAGTCTTATTATATTATGAAAATGTAGTCATATGCTAACACTAACAACGAATCAATTGCAAGCATACATTTTTACTTATAAAAACAAAAATGGTTCATATTTCTCAATAAGAAACTATACTAGCATACTCATATGACAATGAATGTGTCTCTATAATTGAGCTCATTATCCATTCACAATTATTTCCTATAGAGACAATTGACAAGAGCCTTCAAATTCGTCCCCAATCCCGATAAAGAGTTATACAAGACCAAATTATGGGTTATCCACCCCCTAACCCCTCTGATAGACTGGGAAGAAATTGCATTTACAACATTTTTCAATCATTGCCCCTAGGACTGTTCCTCTTCTAGACTCCTCATTTATGCTATATCAAGTGCAGTTACATGCATTCCTCTTCCTAGTCTTTTCATTTTCTCGGCGTTCATGTCTTCATTGGGACTCTTCGCCTCCTCAAGCATTCTTGTCAAAGTGACAATAATGAAAACATATTAATCCATTTATTTTTATTAAACAACAAGATATTAACAGTTTTATTAATTAAAATACAATAATTTATTAATGCCAATTAAGCAAGAAAACTATCTCAGATTATTTTGCAGGTCCTGAGCTTTCCACGAGCTCTAGTTTTCTCGATTTGGCCTTCATAAAATTTATTTATGAGCTAAGGAAAAATTCACAAAAAATATCCAATCAACTTGGTAAGAATAAATCTACCAAGATGTACTTCACTTATCCCTCTTTCCAATGAGCCATCTTGCACCCAATTTTGCCTTCTCAAACTCGAGATATGGACATTTGAAGTTAACGCTCAACAACCATCGATCTAATCTCAAGGTTAATCTCAAACGATGATCTTCAAAGTTGAATGATTTATCCCACATGCATTGTGGTAAGTGATTCTAAGTGGCTTATATTTTTCCCTCCCACTGTAGTTTGTATGTGGAGTTAGGAAAGGTATAGATTGTTGAGCCCGCATTAATGTTTTGATCCAGCCCACATATGAAAAATAAAATAAAATAAAAATAAAAAAACTAAATAAAATAAGAAAATAATAAAAGGGGAGGCAACTGCGAGTGGGGTGCTTTTTGTCCCTAGAGGAACTCGATAAGTTGACTTTGATTAGTCGGGTGGGGTGATTGATGCTTTCTACTACAAGAGCCAAACGAATTATGAACAGGAAGCTCATGCTTGGAAAATTTTGTTTTCCTCTATAAAACAGATTTGACATTTATGATTGAAAATTGTTATAATGATATCTCATGATGATTGTAAGTGTATAATACAGATGATATGTTGGCTATGGAATTTGGAAGCTCGAGAAAAAGAGAGCTAGAAGGAAATCAAGCTCAATGATGAAGGCATGAATGAAGAAATTCCAGTGGAATTGTTGCAACTAGAGTTCTTGGATACACAACTCTAAAACTTTGTGGTTGAGTGCACTGGAGCCCTAGAGAGATATGGAACAACCTGAGGCTGCATGGCATAGAAAGGGGTTCATTTCTTTGGGTTTTGTGGGATGGTAGGGAAGGGGAACTTGTTGGTTGGAATTGTTGCCAGAAATGTAAATTGTAAAATCTTTGTGCATGTTTTTGGCCGAAGTACCTATGTATGCATGTTTCCTTCTAGGTTGGAGTGCCTATGTATATAAGGGTTGGCTAGGCTACCTGTGTAGAGTAAATTCCAGAGTGAATAGAATTGTAAGAACGTCAATATGGTGTTGTGCACTGAGGACAGTTCCAAAATAAGGGGAGGATAATATAACACCCCGGTTTTAACCCCTATGAACTAAAATGTATTATGTAATTGTGACTTAGGCTGGTGAGTCGGTAAAGTTGAAAAGGGGTCGAAGTGCTTAGAAAATTTAATACGTCTATATATATTAATAAAATACGTTGTTGGTTGCAAGACATACAAAGACAAAAGAGATAGGGGGCTATGATTCCATGAGAGAGGGGAGCTTAAGGGGCTAAGACTTTTATTATATTTTATTTACCCATATTTAATTTTATAAATTAAATTGGTTACATGAGCTTCTTGGGGAGGTCGTGGGGTTCTTGATTTTGTGTAATTATATAAACATCCCTTGTGGGTTGTTTTGGGGGTTCACTCACTCTTCTCCATTCACTCTTACACTCTTCTCACTCTGTCATTCTTGGTTCCTCACTCTTGCTAATTCATGTGATGTTGGTCGGAGCATGGAAACGAATGGTTGGAAGAGGAGAGACATTGCTAGGTGGTTGTAATAAATTATTGATCATTACAGGAAGGAATGGATGCATGAGTGCATGATATTGATGGTGGTTCAGAAAGAACTATCCACAACTGAGAATCCTTGGAGTTTCCAGTAGGGATATTTCCTGACCAGTAGAATTGGAGCCTTGGAGAGAAATGGAACAACCTGAGGGATTGCATGGAAAAGAAAGGGGTTCATTTCTTTGGGTTGTGCATGATGAATGGGAAAGAGAGATGGAAATTAGGATTTTTTGTGTGGTTGGGAAACCTGAGAGCTAGTTAGCTAATTTTTGTGTGTTTTAGATTTGGCCTAGGACCTGTCATTGTGGATTCATAGCCCTGGCTCGGGGGTGACCTTATTTTGAGATTAAATGAACAACAATGTTTATGGTTGGGAGGAACATCCTTGGTCTGCATCCAATTGATGAATGTTTACTTGCAAAGATAAGTGCTCTATGTATTTGATATATAATGTATATTTCGTTGTGTATTTAATTATGTTTGAGATGTATTTCAGTGTGCATGCTTGCTGGTTATTTGTTGTGCATGGCACGTTGTTTATTTATTTTGTGTTGTAGCATGGATATTGATTAATGCATGTGAGTCTTTCATGCTTAATTTCAAATTAATTATTATCAGAATTCAAAATTAGTTTTGACGATAGTTTTTGAGGTAGCATGGCCAGCCCATGGGTGGTTGGGTATGTTACAAATATAGTTCACAAATCCCAATATATGAACAAATATGTCTCTACAGGAGTTGCAACAAATTGTTGTGTGAGTAGCAACAACTTATTTAACCATTTTCTCCCAAGTTATAAACTAGGTTTTTCTGGTAGAGGTAATGTTGTGAAATACGAGTCAGACCTTGACCAGTGAAAATTGTAGTCTTCCGTTGCGAACAGGTTCAACGTATCTCCACAGAACTACTGCTTTCTCATGGCTGTCTCAATGCACCTGGCGAACTCTGTGTATAACTCTTTTAGAATATTGGAATAAAAACTTCTTCAGTAATATGACTTGAGTTTTTTTCGATGGGAAGTTAATATGCATTTAATAATATTATCTTGTGAAGTATGCAATCAATAACTGTCTTTTCAAAATTTAATTAGCAGTTACTTTTTGTAATTGTAGCATTAAATAAATATTGAAAAATGTGACAAAGGATTTAGAATGGTGGGGTGGCGGGTTAGCGGGTGTGGAGAATATGGAAGGATGAGTCTGCAAGTCTGAGAACATGGGAGCTTGTGATGTAAAGAAAATCAAGAAAAAAAAGTTGAGTATTGGAAATGGTGAACTTAAAAAGAAAATACAAGTGAACCCGTGAGTCCACCAACCCGCGAAATATCAATAAAATGGCCTAGTATTGGTGCATTTTATATGTGGTGGGAAAGGGGGAGAGCACTTTGTAGAATGTGGAATTCTTTTTGAAAGAAAGCATACCTGCCATGACTCAAAAAATTTCTAAGTAAAGTGAAATAAGAGGAAGATAGGTATTAAGCTAGAAGTAGGTCAACACCTTTCTAATTTCTTAGAAAGACAACTAAAAATACTGTGCATTTAATTATCAATTCAGGGCTCGTATGGAACTTGCGAGCTACAGTGCACTGTATATGCAGCCTACACTCTACTCTCCCAATGGTTTGATATGTATTTGTAGTATCAATGATTATGTTTGTGGTTAAAGTATAGACAATTCTCAATGTCTCAAAAGGTTTTACAAACTGTGCAAAGTAATTCACACTTGCAGGAATTGAAATATCACACTTGCAAGAAAGTAAACACACAGGAAAAAAAAGTAAATCACTCTTGCTAGAAAGTAAACAAACAGACGGGAAAGTAAATTCCACACTTGCAGAAAAGTAAATATGCTAACTATTGTGTTGGAAAGGAAATTCACACCACCTACAGGTATCAAGAATATGACTTAACTATTTCCTAAAGAAACCCCAGCTATGTGTAGTAAAACTAATTGCGAAATTGAAACTCTAAATTACTCTTGTAGAAATTGAAATTCACACCACGCTTGCTAAAAATAAATCACACATGTTGAAAGGAAATTGATTAACTACTTGCAGGAAAATAAATTAACTCATTCCTCGAAATCAAAGCCTAATCTTTGCTGAGATGATCCCTGTCAATACTTCGAATAACAATTGCAATCATTGTATTAAGCACATAATGAAATACAATCCTATGTGAATTATCAATTACATGACTGAATAAATGCAATCCCTCCTGAATAATAAACAACAAAAATGAATTGAATCATACAACAAATAATTATCAACTAGCATAATTAAATCACACAACCAAAAATTAAAGAAAACTATCTAAGCTACACAACACTTTGTTCTATTGGAGTGGGCCCTACCTCCATAAAACAGAGTGTTGATATTATTTTATATCAAAACTTACAACATGAATTAATTAAACTAATCAAAAGAAATCAATCTATTACAAATATACAAAGAAAATAGATTTAATTAATTAGTTAAATTAGACACTACGGAAATTATAAAACTACAATAAAAAATGAATTAAAAACTTAATGAATTATTCCATTGTCATTTGAATATTCTTTTAAAAGTCATCCCCCAATAATAGAGAGAGTGCTCTTTTTTATACATATATTGAATGGAAACTAGAAATAAAAAAATCTAAATAAACCCACTTATGGATTTAATAAATCCGTAGTGGTTGCAACATTTTTCCTAATTAACAAATAGTTTCCAAATAATAATTAGCAATTAATCAATAACTCCAAGATCTTTTGCTAACAATCAACAAATAATAGATAAATTCCAAGATATTTTGCTGGAAATTAGTAAATAATAAATAACTCCAAGATCTTTTGTCCAAAAATTCCAAGATTTTTGGTTAACTATTCAAACTAATATTTTGTTTTGGAATTGCAAAATTATCTTCGTATCTTTGATATTCTTGGACTAATATTATTGTTGCATAAATTCATAAATGAAAAATATGTGATAACATGGCTCATGGTTCCCATGGATCAATGTTCCTTGGACGAGTTGCAACAATGAGAGTTGCAGGAATGGTAGTTGTAGCGCAGAATAATTCCCTGGCAAGTTGCAACAATTGTACTTCATGTGATTTGTAGCACAGGTGGAGTTGCAATAGCTGTAATTTGATCGAGTTGCAACACAAGTGGAGTTGCAACAATAGTAGTTGCAATGCAGAATAATTCCATGACGAGTTGCAACAATTGAAAATGAGTGTTGCGACATTTGGAACCAAAACATCCCCAGTGACAACATCACAATCTACACAACAACTTGTTTGGCATATCATCTTTGTAAATTAACTCAAAGATAAATGCAAATATAATATTTTTTTAATGTTTAATCATAAATTCATGTAAATTACTAAAAAAATAATGGAAACACATTAATTCTAAATCTTGCATAATAATGGATTGATACAAGGTCTAGATAAGCAAAAAAAAGAAGAAGTTAAAATTAGGAAAAAATGGTATAAAATGATGTCATTTCTACTACAATATCTTAAGACCTAGTCTTTTAAAACCTTTTGAGCATAACTTGATATAGTTAATGTTAGACTTTACTTAAATGTGTTGTCCTTTTTATTATTACCCATATCTTAACAAGGTTATCCTTCTTGAGAAAGTTCATTTTATATATATATATATATATATATAATGTTTCTCCTATTAAAAATAAGGAATTTGGTCATTTGTTAGTAGGATTTGTATCACAAGTAGATTTTCATTTTTTTAAATGTTATTGATAAAATAAATCAATCACATATCAGTGGAACAACTGGAAAATATACCTGACCATAATTCAATGGGAAAAAATCATTTTGATAACACTTTGAGAAAACCCAATAAATTATTCTTGTGTACATTCATTATAACAAGGATAAATCCATATAATCCTCAAAAGATAAACATTTATTATTTATTCTTCATTGTTTTATCATGATTACTTTTGATTAAAATGAACATGTATATAAATACATAGAGAAGTTATGAATTCACATGTAGTTCAAAAAATGCATAACTCATCATTATTTTTACATTAATGATAATTCTTTTATGGCTGTTATTACATAATAGTTATTTGTTACATAGTGGTAATATACCTTAAGTATATTATATTCAAAGTTTCAAAGTTTGTATGGATGTTGATTGTTAGTTTTCCAATAATAAAGTTATGTTCTATTACTCTTGATTATGGACCAATTGATTACTAGGTTAAGTTTGGGGTTGATTATGGTTTAAAGTGCTAGTTTAATGTGCATATGTTGGTTTGAATTACACAATTTCTATAGGTTCTTGAAGACATGGCCACCTCCTCTCATGTGTGTGCAATTGGCATCTAGTGGGGGATAATTTCCACTTATCTCTTTAAATTCACCTCGTACCTCTCCTAAACCATTGTCGTTCAGTCCAAGGAGCGATATGTCCATATTTTTCCATTGATGTGCCCCTAGTGCACCACCTCTACCACTTGGATGCTACAAACAACAAAGAGGAGTGGAGGGATATCTCGCCGCTAAGGTGGACACACCACCGGCTCCTAATCTAAGGTAAAAATAAAAAATAAGTGTATTTCGTATGAGGGATTGCATATGGTAAAAATTATTTTTTTGTATGGATTATTTCCAAAGTTAGTGGAATGTTGTTTTTTAATATATAATTTAGATTTGGCTTTCTTTTGGGGTGTGTTTATATAATCTATATACAACATACTATATATTTTAATATATATGATTTATTTAGCATTTAATATATATACAACTTGAGTGGGTCTAATGGTTAAGAAAATGTGTTTCCTCCTAAAAAGTTACATGTTCAAATCTAGAGGAGAATAGGGTATATATACCTTAGATCCTTGGATGAAGGAAATCCCATACACCAATTTGATTTAAAATAAATTATTGTTATTATTATTATATTATCTATTTATATATTAAAAAAATATATATATATATAATCAAATAAATAGTTTATAAACTTTATATTAAAATTTTAGTATTTGTCTCTAGGAGATATTGGTTAAATTAATATCAGAATTTTTTGAAAGTGGATTGTTATTAAAAATGAATCTGGGCGTTCACTATGAAGTGTAGAATGTAACGATGGTCATAATAAACAGAAAATATGCTTACAATTTTAGTTAAGTTTTCAGGAGTGATAAGGAACAAGTGCCAAAAAAGGTATAACTAAAGGTTTGTAGTGCCAAATTTCACCAAACAAAAAGAGACTCATTTTACCTACAACCGAGCAAGCCTGAAGCAACCTATCATTTCTATTAATTGCATTCATATTTCAGTTTTTATCTCAATTTTAACCATTTTATCCCTCAAACTAGCACATTGCAAAGATCTTTACCAGGCCAAATTCCGTTCATTTTGAACCCGAATTGCAGCAAATGAAATGCATTATGACACTGGCGAAAAACAACTTTGTATGAACTAAGAAAATTTTAGAATAATATTTTTTAGACATGATGGGGTAGCTAGGAAACTTTTTGAGCCCAAAAGCCTTTTTCCCAAATTAAGCCCAATTTGAAGCCTTGCTTCAGCGAGTGTTGAGGAAGAATTGTAAGCAATGATACTGGCATTTTCAGATTTGAAAAGTGCACAAACAATGGACATTTCCTTGATTTTTGGTAACTAATTCCAAGAGCCCTTTACCCTGTTAAGCAAATTCAATTTTTCCCCAATCTTGGGTCTTCATTCCTAGTCAATCTGGCAACCATGGCCTCCTTGACACTAAATATAAACTTAATTTGTAGCAATGGAAGAGTGACTAACAATTACCAATACCAGTTCGAAGCAAATCCCAAGACAATGATTGATGATGTGGAACTTTTTTCATTTTTTTCGTAGGCTTTTCTCAAAGCCATATTTCTCTTGAGAATGTTTCACTTTTTGCAATTAAAATAATGTAATTTAATTTTGAAATCAAATCAGATTTGACTTTTCTTTTTGAAAAAAAACAAAATAACTTTTGAAAAGTCTATTTATCACTTTCCAAAAGTGATGTATCTTGTAAATTAATTTAGCCTCCTCTTCTCTTATAAACAAGGTTACTAAGTAGCATATCCATGTCGAATATAATAATGAAAGCATTGTTTAAGGAGATAGGGAGAGGAGGAGTAGGCATGAAATGACTAGATGGCAGAAATATTTATTACAATAATATTAGGGGGAGTGAAGACATCAATAAGACTTCAAAGTTTTTGGCCAATAAAATACCACATAAATGAGATTTAAAATTTAAAATTAATCATTATTTTTTTAAACTTTAGATAAAGGGGTGTATATTTTATGGTCAACCATAAACTAATAGAAAGT